>CAJFCX010000276.1:0-24930 GCA_904066255.1 Eimeria sp. OTU-X
GTATAGGTGTTCCTTTATTAGCTGTTGCCTATGGGAGAGAATTTGCCCAACATTTTTATACAGAGAGCGGCGGATGGCAAACTTTGCCTCCTTGCAGTAGAGTTGAATCAACAAATATATAATTATTTATTTATTTATTTATTTATTTATTTATTTATTCTTTTATTCTTCGTATTATTATTTGATTATATTATTTGACTCTTATGGAAGAAGAAAAAGAAAAGGAGAAAGAGAAGAAAGAGAAGAAAAGAGGTGATGATGTTGTTCTGCTGTTTATTACTTGGCTTATTCTTTTGCCTCCTTTTTCTTCTTTTGCTTTATTTTCTTTTTGTTTATTTCTTCTTTTTGTTTCTTTCTTCTTCTTTTTGTTTATTTCCTCTTTTTGTTTCTTTGAAGAAACGAGGCAACACAGAAGAACTTTATAAGCCTCGGAGAAATAAAAGGCAAAGGGATTAACAGCAGCAGCTATCCTTTCTTCCTTTCCTTCTTTTTCTTCATCTTTTTCTTCTTCTTCCGTTTATTTCGTTTTTTGTGTAAAAAAAGGAAAGAAAGATGGGAGGAATGCTGCGGTGTATGTGTACCTGTACGTACACCCGGCGGACAGAGTGAATATTTGGGCCTCCTCTCCTCTCCGTCATTTCTTTTCTTTCTTTCTTTGTTATTATAATTATAATTGATAATTATAATTATAATAATTATATTTCTTGTCGAGTGCGGCATTTGTGTTGACTTCTGTACACTTTGTTTTGCATCGCTTATTATATCTGCATGCAATGCATGCAGTTGCAGCAGCACTTCCTCTCTCCCTGAATCCCTCCCTATAAGGGAGGAAAATTCCACACACATATAAATTGCAGGAGGTGTAACTATGCTGCTAATAACATCTGTTGATGATGTTCTTATTTATTTATCTATTTATTTATTAAACAAAAAACAACCAGCCCGACGCCCACAAGTTGGCGACGCAGTGCTTTTATGTACGTACACTAGAAATAATTATACACAAATGAAAAAATTTCCTCTTGACTCAATTTAAATAAATAAATTCAACTTTTTCTCTGCCGCACTCCATCATCTACTTTCTCTCTTGTTAAGAGGAGTTAAGGAATGATATATAAGAGTTGCTGGTAACGAGAGAGGAAAGGAGGAGGAACCTAAGGAGCAAAGGAAGCCGAAAGGTTCCTCCTTTATAATTGAATATATAATGATTTCTTTATCATTATTCTTTATAGATACTATTTATTCATTAGTATTATTCAGTACTGCACTGTATAGAGGGAGGAATATATATATGTATATGATGGCATAAGCTAGAGCATTTATGTGTTGAATTGGTCTGAACTTTGCCGTTAACAAACCTTTAAAAAAAATATGAAGAATTCAATTAAATTCCCATTTATTATTTTTCTTTTGCTTTCTTCTTGCAACATCGATTTGTCACGAAGCAGGAAGCAGTCCATTGGCGTCAGCCATTGGTAACGGTCGTACATGAGACCCGTCTTATTTACGTACACACACTAAGAAAAAGTGATTATTTATAGGATTTTATGCACAAACAATTAATATAAGTGCTTATTTACCACTAAATTTATTTCTTATTACTAGTTACGGTGTATGCGCATCCACCCCAGCTGATGGTCTATACGGCCGCTTTCGCTTACCTCGAGGATCCGTCACGACAGTTTGCCATTTCCCCCCCTTTTTTTTGTCAATTTGTTTAGAATAAAAGACCTTTTTTAAATTATTTAAAGTCGTGATGTTTGCTGATCTGAATAGCGGCAATTAAAGTCGAGAGGTTTCCACCGACTCCGCCGCCGTTTCTTGTTCCCTCCCTCGCTCACGCACGCACGTCTTGATCTCACGCGGCACAGGATATTTTTCGTGCGTTTCTTCGAATTAAAAACTCTAAAGAACTTCTCTTAGTTTTCTTCTTTTGTACCTTTAGGAGCAACAACAACAACAACAGCCGTCTAGCGGCGACTGCCGCTGCCGCATCGTTTTCTATACCAGTATATATATACGCCGCCGAAGGTCACAGAGGCAAAGTATACCATTGAGCAGCAGCAGTCCCGCATCTTATACATACTGCAATAATAGGAGAATAATTCAACTTTATTAAATAAAAGAGTTTGAATTCTTTAATTCAAGTCGTCATAGAGTTGGGCATCGTACAATCAGCATTGCAGCTTTTGCTTTTTCTTCATTATCTTCTCGCTGTCGCCTCGATATCCGCGATGACTACTTCTACAGGTCCTACTGGTTGTTCTTCTTCTTCCTCTTCTTCTTCTACAGATAAGAAAGAAGAAGAAAAGGATATTCAATATGCAAAGAACATAAAAACGGCTGCGTCTCATCATATGGACAGACCAAAGGAAGTAGTAAGAGGAGTTCTCCCTGCAGAGTTTGTCGATACACCCCGTAGTCTTAAATTACCACCATCTATTAATGCTGCTGTTCCTCCTCTACAGTTCTCTTCTTCTTCTTTCTATCATCAATCCTTCTCTGCAACCCTCCCTACAACCTTACCTGCTGCTGGTGGTGGTGCTGCTGCTAAGGGTACAAGCAGCAGCAGCAGCAGCGTTTTTGTGAGCAGCAGCATACCCTATTCAGCGGCAATCCCTACTCCTGTGGTAACAACATCTCGGGTGTCTGCTGAGCCCCCTATACACCTCATATCTCCTCGTTTAATAGGACAGCCTTCTTCCCAATTTCCTATAAAATGGGGTGTATCTACACCACCTACATCTTCTTCTTCTCTTCCTGTTCTTCTCCCTAGTCCTCGATTAACAACAGGAGGTATACCTACTCGTTTATCTGCTGCTGCTCCTGCTGCGTATACTGCTGCCCCAGCTGCATATACTGCACCTGCTCCTGGAGCTGCACCTGCTTCTCCACCTACTACTTACTCTCCTACTATTACAAGAGTAATAGAGGGAGGCACAAACCCTAATTGCCCCTTCCAGACCCATAGCACACTTCCTTCTACTACATATAGATACCGCATTATTGACGGGCCTTCTATTGAGCAGCAGCTGCAGCAGCAGCAGCAGCACAGAATACGAAGGGTTTATTCAGCATCTCCTCTCTTACCCATGAGGGAAATGTCTAAGTGCACAGAATATCATGGCAAACAAAGATATACAATTCAACCAGGAGTCACAACAGTAAGCCCTAAACCCTCAAACCCTAAACGCTAAACCCTATCAAATATCCCATACCCCATAAACTCAAAACCCGAAACCCCAGACCCCATGAACCCTAAACCCTAAATCCTAAGCGTCAAACCCTAAACCCTCAAGTCTGTTCCACATGTGCAGCAATTGATTTGAGTTTATATGCATACGTCTATCCGTAAAGTTTCCTATGCCTCCCTCTTTGTATGCAGAATGGAGGTTGTTTTTATTTTTCTTTCTTTGTGTGTTTGTTTGCATATGTGTGTGTGTGTGTGTATGTGTGTGTGTGTTATTTATTCAGTATGTATTGCCTGGATCATCACGTAGTACTCGTCGTCGTGGTGTAGTAGTTGGTCGTCGTCGTAGTGTATGTGAAGATTTGGTGTTGCCGTGTCTAGACACCTTTATAGCTGCATTAAGCAAGTTATGTAATTGTTCACAAGAATTTATTCCTTCTACATCTGAATATCCTCAATTAAATAATCCTCTTATGATGTATCAGCAACAGACTCCTCCTACAGGAGATGCCGTCTGTCTACGCTGCGGCGCTATTGTTGATTCAAGGGCAATAGGTAACTGGGGGGGGGCACCAACAGGACCCTCTTTTATTGGGGGCCCCTCTTCGTACTTATCAGCAGGGCAAACACAAACCAAACCAGATAAAGACGGAAGAATACCCTTGCCTGTCTTTCCTTACTCGAACCCTGCACCACAGCTGGAGGTTCGTTAATACATAAAGATATCTAGATAGTACTACTATTTATACCTTGTTTATGTTTATTGCTGCATAATAATAACTGTACTAAATGCTAAATACATACAGTAGCAGCTTATGGTGCTTCTACCTCCTTGTTGCTATCGGCACAATTGGCAATTGCTGGCGTTTATCTTCCCTCTTGGTTCCCGTTAAACAACTTTTAGCTGATAGGAACAGACAGCAGTGGATGCCTTTATTCGTTTTACTGATTTGTTGCTTCATTCTCCTCATTAATTTTATTCTTTTGTTGTGTATTGTTTGTCTTGTCTGGCGTATGCATCATATGCAGTTTATTGCTCTCGTATAAACTCCACACATTATTACTGTTTTCTCTGAATAATTGTATGATGCATGCGTTCTTACAGAGAAAACGGAAGGAAGAGAAGAGAGGAGAAGATGCGGCAAGTCGAACGGCGCGAATTGGCCGCCTTAGGAGTTCGGCCTTGGGGTATCCAACAGACGACGAAGGCTTAGTCGCTCTCCCTGCCTTTACTTTGGCAGAAGCAAAATAATTCATCAATAAAATAAAATAATAATGCAACATCATCACCACCACACAACACAACACTATGTAACGTAACGCAACGCTGTGCAAGGAGGCACTGCTATGCGGTACGCTGCTGTGCTACTCGTTTATACAGCACATATAATCTCTGTAAACAGTTTGACACACAAAGTGTTGTTTTTCTCGTTCATGTGGATGTTCACGTCTTCTAGTTAGTCTCGAGATAGATTCACAGAAATATGGCCAGCGGAACAGCGAGCCTTTGACATTCCGGTAGAAAATGTCTTAATATAAAGTGGGAGTTGATTCATTATACTGGGAGGGAGTACTCCTCCATCATCTAGTCTAATAGAGTAGATAACTGGTACCTAAAAGTGGAGAACGATGTAATTGAGCACAGCCACCAGGCACCACAAGGAAGTGGTGGAGAGAAAAAGACGAAGGACTAGTAATTAATTATTATTTGTTGTTGAAGCTGAGAAAGTGCTTGGTTTGTACAGATAAAAAACAAACAGGTTTAGTTTCTGGTGGTGCAGCTTTTCTTCCCCCTTCGCTTTTCAGTTTAAGGGATCTCTATACTCCCCATGAGAGCTTCATCAACGAGAACAACAATATGCAGAAAGAGATCTAGCTGAGGGGCGGTGGCAGCTAGCCAGAAGAGGGGGGTTTGCAGGAGCGGCTGAATGCCATGAACGATGACACAACATGACCGCCTGCCTATATCACATCCGGGCTCTTCAATTACCTGCTGCTTCTTGCGGAGCTGTTCCTCCAGCGGATCGCAGTTGTCTCCCGCTGCTGCTGATGCTGCTGGGGATGGCGGCTGCTGTGAGCTGCTGCGCGTCACCTTGGGAAACAGTTGCGGCAACACGTAGTGGACGAGGTCGCCCAGTGTGGAGAGCGCCCCTGTCTCAGAGGCGGTGGAGGGGCCTCGAGGGTAACGGGGTGCAGCAGCAGCAGCACAGGAAGGAGCATCATGAAATGAAGCTGTTCCCTCCTGCCCGCTGCTGAGGCTGGAACTGCTTCCGCTGGGTGCGAAAGGGTTGCCGACGTCGTCGAGGGTGTTTGCTGGAGAAGAGAATCTGTGGGTTTGGAAGCAAGGGAAGCTCAGAGAAAGTTCAAAGCACGGAGGCCCACAAATATACATCCTCACAGGAATGCGTCGAAAATGTTTGGGTGACATAGGCGGCAGTAACTGACTGCAACCGTCGAGAAATTCGGCAATCGCCCCCGTACGGGAAGCGGTAAGAAGTTGCATCTCCGCAGCTTTCGGGAGTCGCTGGAAAGGCACTGCAGAACCGTTGATAATGTACGTCGCCTGTTTAAGGGAATTGATGAAGAAACTCTCAAAACCCGCCCAGCCAACGAAGCCGGGGGAAGAAAACACCTTGTTGGAACCCCCGCTGAGGTAGCTAGAGGCAGAGCCATGGAAGTGAATCGTCAAACACCAGGGTAGTTGCACGTCGCACCCACACGCCGCAAGTTCACGAAAACCCGCATCCACTGCAGAGCCATCTTCAACAGAAGCAGCCAGGCGCTTTTTGATCCCTCCCTTCATAGCACTCAATATATCGAATGCAACGCCAATCGGCAGCCGCCAGTCAATCGGTATTCCGCCAAAGTCGAAGAATGGCGATGTCGGCTGGCCAAACGACGGCTGTATGTACGGCTTGAAGTGCTCGTGGCACTTGTCGATAAGCGTCGGCAAGTATGAAACTCGCGGAACAAAAATGTAAAGAGGAGCCGGAGGCTTTATCGCCACCACCTCTGACGATTCTAAGAAAATGCAAAGCGGCAGGCCACTCTGCATAAGCCGAAGCCGCTCTGACGCGTCGAACTCCAAGCCATATGCCTGGACATCTCTGTCTGTTGAACCTGAGGCCGCCTCATGCAGCGAAGCCTGCATCATGAACTGGGTTTGTGCCACAAAGCAAACACAGCACTCAGTTCCGGCAAGTATCGATTGCTGATTATCTCAGCAACTATAAATGAAAAAAAAAAGCGCGGTCTTTTGTTCGCCCAATCGTCACTTCGCCGCCAGCCTGAAGATCCCCATCACGACCTTATGAAATGCCCGTCTGCAGCCTGTTGCCAGTCCAGATTATCCCCCCAGCACAGTTGTCAGAGCGTGTGCTAATGGCTTCGACAGGGCTTAGGGGATGAACTAAATTCCAGAGGGGCGCCGTAGGATTCATAAAATTCACGGAGAATGCCTCCGTATGCTTTCCAGGCCACCAAGATAAGAAAAACAAGCAGTAGTAGGAGCAGCAGAGAGACCTGCAGGCAAAATATCTGCGCACGAGATAACACAGGGAACAACTTCCCCTTCATGTGATGCCGTTCAAGGTTTGTTTGCAGTGGTTCGTGCGAAACTCGCTCATATAACGCTAGCACTAGACAGTTCAGTAATGGACTTGCGTTCTGTTACGGTGCTATAAATGTTGATGAGCACTTATGGAAGGACTAAATTTCAAGCTTCCCCTCATGATTAAACATACCAGACCACCAGGGTCTGTTTCTTTCGGTGTCGAGAGTTCAAGCAAGCGCTGGACTTGAGTGGCCGCGTCATCTGAAAAGTCAATCCCGTCCGGGATTAAGATATATGAGTGCCCCATAATGATTGCATCGTTGTCTTAATATACAAATTAGCTGAAAAGACAACTATTCATAGATGAATTGACTGGCGCGTATGCGCCACAGAGCGTGCATGTGGAAACGGAAGCCGCTCAGGCTGAAGGCCTGAAAGGCATCCAAACGGCCCCAATTTTCAGTGCTATGAAAAACGCCATACGATATTGCTATCTTGTCAGTGGAGACGATGCAAGTTAAGATTTACCTCCCATCTCACAAACACCTCTCTGTACGCCAACAGAAAACTTCGGTGTCGCCTAGGGGGGGGGGGATTGTGCCAAGTGAGACTGGCAACTCCATAATCGTAGGAGATGGCTCGAGAATCTCTGTTTCTGTGACACTGAAGCATAACTCTACTGTGGGTAGTTGAACGTGTGGAATAATGTCCACTGCCGGGGTTGTGCATTAGCGCCAGCCTAGCTCTGCTGCACCTGGGCGTTATCGGGACTTCCCATTATGAAGTCCAAAGTCGTGGCTTCTTGATGGGGATGGAAGCGGGTTTGTTTGGGCAACGGATATTCGTTCACACAGCTTCCGCGTGTTCCTTGATAATTAGTGGCCTGACGCGTGGATTCCCGAGTAGAAGGCGGAAATCAAGTGACGGTAGCACCATTTGCCATGGTGCATTTTCAGGCACTTCGTTTGATTTTGGGATGTTGTCTACTTCCATTTTCGTTCGTCACGGGGTTCACCTTGGCAAAAGTCCTTTCCATACGAAGACGTTGTCGAGTGTTGAAGTCAGCATATACTGTCTTTGTCATTGCGTCCCAAGTGTTCCTGTTCAAGGTATCAGAACCTCACTTCTGGCTGGGAGTACTATTCACATTTCTGGGTTACCGCTGTCTTGTTCCTGGTCTGACTGGAGGCCTGGGAACTGGTAAAAGTTCCGTCTCCGGTTTCTTAAAATCTCACGGGTGGAGGGTAGTTGACGCCGATGAAATTTCACGGAGCATTTTGAAGCGAGGGTCACCCGCTTTTCGCCAAGTTGTGAAGGCATTTGGAGATTATGTAGTTGACAAGACATCGGGAGAAATTGATAGGACTCGTTTGCGTCATCTTATCTTCCAGGATTCAGCCAAACGACGTTTGCTGAACAGATTGACACATCCATGGATAATTGGGACCATCCTCTGGCGAACTTTTAGATTCCGAATCTGTCTGTGGGAACAACGCGTTGTCATTGACGTTCCTCTCTTATTTGAGACAAAACTTAATCTCCTTTGTGGCCCAGTTGTTGTGGTCTTCACAGCAGAAGATTTGCAACTGCGACGACTTCTTTTACGGGATCAGACTTCGTCTGAGGAGTTACTGCGTTCCATGATAAAAAGTCAACTTCCTCTAAAGGACAAAGTGTCACTAGCGGACATTGTACTAGACAATAATTCAACTTTGGACAATCTATTTGGGCAAGTCAAACAACATTTTCCATGCTAATTTGGAATTTTGACCCAATATATGTTCAAAAGTGAATTCGCCCTTCCCTCTCAAGTGGTCCAAATGAGGGACCCGCTTTATGCGCACCCCTGTAAAAGCTTTAGTGACAAAGGAAAGACAAGACCACGTGATAGATCTCACCATGGGCAGGGGGAGACCGAGGAATACACGAACAAGGGTGAGGGCGATGACACCAAGACATATCGTGCGTGTTCCATCCTTGACCAGACCAAACCAGCTGCAAGAAAGTGTTGTTGCTTGCTCTCTATGGTGGAAAACAGAGTACTACCGCGCCCTTACTGAGGGAGATCCCTGATATTCTTGTTCAATTCGCAGGTGACTGCAACTCCGCAGACGAAGCCTCCCAGATGGCCCCATATGTCAACTGCAATCACAGTGGCTCTGAATTGAACACTTCATTTGCAGTAAGATGAACAATCGTTTTACCAGTTTGCCCATAGGACAGCAGAATCATCAGAGCTCCAAAGATGGTGATATCCAGTGTGTACATATTCCGCGTGCGCTCGTCGAGCTTATGCCACACCATCAGGATCTCAGCAAGGATGGAGCCAACGAGACCTAAGCGACAGTTTGTTGCGAATGCTCTTCATCAGCGGAAAAGACGACGTCGACATACCGAACCCTGCAGTACTTGCACCGACAGCCTAACAAAGCAGATGAAAAGGATCTCATTGCAAACTGTTTCTTTAGGTTGCATACCAAGGAGCAGGGGCGCATTAAGACGGTGAACATGTTCCCAATCAAAGCTGAAAAACGATTGCTTTTCCATGCTTTCTTTGGAACAAAATGTTGTTTTCCTACCAGAGGAAAAGTAGAGCATGAGAAAATTTGCTCTTCCGTATTTAATTTCTTTGTCAAGTCCCATATGCTGAGAAAGATTGTGTTTGTTGCCCCTGAGCTTGCTGTACAACATTTTCAATAAGCCAAACCAGAATGAAGAGGATGTTAAATAGCAAATGCACAATGCCGACGTGGAGAAACACTGGCATTATTAGCCTCCATGCTTGGAAGTGCCTGAAATGATTTGATAATACTCTCGTTTGTTAGTTGGCATAATGTAGAGGCCTCTGCTTACCTAATTGCAGGCCCGTAAGTGGCTCCTAGTTGGTATAGCACGCGTTCCGTCGGCTGCGGGTGGCAGTGTTGATGGCGTTTCCCCGGCTTAGTTTAGCATATTCTCACCTCAAAGGCCGAGGACATAGCACATGAGAGAACGTATACTCCAAGTTGAATCAACGTTATTAAGACAATCGACCTGTAATAGATGTTGTAGGAGGTTAGCCTTCATGACTAGCTAAGAAGTTGGTAGACTTGCTTGTCCAATGAAATATTTGGGAAGGCTGTACAAAACTGCATTAGCTTGTATCGAAACTATTGAAGCGGGTGTTCACTTACCAACGTCAATCAATCTGCCAGTCCTCGGGATTCCAGCCCCGAGGACTCTCTGTGACTCGATATCGGACATTTTGGGGCCTTCCTGTGTTGAAGTACTATCGGAAGGAAGCAAAGTGTCCCAAGAATTATTGACAGAATCGACTAAATGTGATAAAGTGATGAGCGCTTGACTTGCTTGTCTGGGATCACACGCTGCGCTGCATGTACACCCGAACACCAGCTGTCCGATCTGCGTGCCACAACATTTTTTTTTTCGGGGTTTCTGCATGTGTTTTCTGAGTTCAACAGCCACGTCATTTTTCTCTTTTGCTGGAATAGTCTTTAAATTGCCACTTTCCCCACTGTGGGTCTAGTATACGCCATCGTTGACTGGTATTGAACCTCTCCTGCACGCGTCGGCTGTCAAATGGTTCGGGTGCTGCAATCTTCAGAGGGAAATAGGATTTCCTTCCAAATGTGTCTCAACTAGTATGGTAGTTTCCCCTTCACCAACGATTTCGCCACTGAAAATCCTGTGCGCGCACCCTAAGAAAACATGATCACCAGAGCGTGTCTAGAGCGCCAACTCCATCGTCTTCGTGGAATAACTGGCGGTGTTCCTCCTGGAAGTGGAAAAATAGCTGTGCAAACGCGCTTTAATTCATCGTTGTCTGCCCCGGAAACTTTGCCGGAGACCCCCAATGAAGAGGACAACCCAACTCTCGGGAGACGCACTCGTCAAGAGTACTGGTTTAGCCCCGAACTCAGGTCCCCGAGTATAGAGGTCCGCAAGTCCCATGCCAAATATTAGAAAGTGCATGTATAGTTTTATCCTCCCAGAAGTTCTTTGTGCAGCAGTAGTGAAGAGCATCGACTCGTGGCGTGAAGGCAGTGGCTTCAAATTTGTAGCCAACGTACCTGCGGTTGCGGCATTTCCACTTCCAAGTCTGCTTGAACTTATGTGTTGAAGGATGCATGCTTTTTTCAGCTTCCATCCGGAAAGAAATGCTTTGTCTTCAATGCAAAGAGAGATCAAGATGGAGAGCTAGAACCAGTTCTGTGCTTCGTTGATAGGTTAGCGGCGGGTTGCAACGTGGAACATCCATCATCGTCGTTTAAGTGTGAAATGTCGGAACTAAGAGGCTACGTTTCCTCCCCTTTTGTGGTGCAACGTGTGGCACAGGCACGGCAGGCGTCTAATGTGGATGGATGAGGAGGAGCTTAATGAATTTGAGAAACTCGTCAGCTACGAGCTCGGCGGAACATCCTAAGTAGTTAAAGCTAGCTTTGCACAACAAGCGAATGCGAAGTCGGTAGTATGGGCAACATCTGCATGTGCGGCTGCCTGGGTTTTGCAGATACCTCGTCTTGAAGAGTACTTTAAGTTATGTTCGAAGGACGAACACTTCGGGCCAGACCCAAAAGCCACAAACGATTGAGCTTAGGGGACTAACACATTCCGCGCTGTGTTACACTGGAGTCCTATAAAAGCGCCGTGAACATTTCACACTTCACTTCTCCCACAAGAAAGGCATATCCTGGCGATGCCTTTGAATTGGCTAGATAGATAGGGCTGTTGGCCCACTACTACCCATGTGCAGCTAGCGGACTGCATTTCAGCGTGATTAGGGCACTTATCGTGTGGTAAAGCAACTATTCCGCCACGTGCAATTGACCCGTCTCCGGTTTGCAGTAGACATAAGGAGGCTGCAAACCAGGAGCATGTAGTTCTGGCCTGCAAGGCACTGCCAACGCAGCACATGCCAGTCCTTCGCGTGTGGCCCCGCCAAGCACGCCGCCAAATAATTTCATATTCTCGCCTACAGGTGCGTGACAGGCAGCTTCAATGCAAAGCCTCTGCTTCACACACAACCCAATTTGCATGGTGGTTGACAATTCCCCGGGTTATGCCTTGCGCCAGGTCCGGGGGGATTTACTCATCGTCAAATGTGCCCTCTGGCAATGTGGGGATATCCCAGCTGTCTTCCACACATTCCTAAAGATCAGAAAATGGCAAGCAGGCCCCGTAAAATGCTAGGATTTGCGAAAGTCAGAACCAGTTGAGTGGATCGCACCATAGTGACGGAGTAGGGCGGCAGCAGCACAGTGATACATTACCAAGACGCACCAGGACAAGCCTGTCGTATTCGACTCTGTTATTGACGAGCATCTTAGCCGCCTGAGGGTTGGCTGGAGAGTCGGGGTTGGGATCACTTAGAAGACTTTGAATTGAAGTGAGCACTGCTGCGACGTCATACATGGCGCTCCACTGATTTTGCAAAATGTCCAAACAAATCTTCCCATCTGAGTAAATGTTAGGATGGTACATTCGCGTTAGGAACCGCACATGAGGAGGCGAAGTTGGGTAGTCTTCCGTGAACTTGATCAGCAAGTGAAACGTCCCTGTCTCCCACATAGTGTCCTCTGGCCTGCAGTCATTTGTAAGACACCTCAAGCACAGGCAGACGTATGGTCACTCCTGATTCACCACAAGTTCGGCACCCGATGAATTATGAGGAGAACGGCAGCAGGACGAATGATACGTACCCATTAATTATTGCGTGGCAATACATCATGTTGTCTGAGAAGGGAGAGGCCTTCACCCCATGAGGGGGATCACGAGTGATTCGGGATATGTCCTGCACAATTCTTCGCCTCTGAAGCCATACAATCACACGATGGAAGCATCATCCGCCAAACTTATTATTCAATATGAGGCAGCATAAAATGTAGCTACCATTCACCCAACACTACGCTGAATACAGCGTGTACAGCGCCAGTGATCTGGTCGTGATTGTAGCGGCTGTAGCGCTCTGGAGGCCAATGCAATCAAAAGTGGTAAACTTGCCGCAAATGTCGACATCTTTGCAGATCATGTGGAAACCTTTGGATAACCATCCACTCTGAAGTGCCCCTGCATGCTAGCAATGGAACCGCGGAGCGGACTATGAAGCTCTACGCAGTCCTTATAGGTGCAGCAATGGTAGGAGGCATTCAATTTACACCTTTTATGATCGTCTTTCAGTGGGTTATAGCGTTTCGATAGTTTCTGCCATGGCGCGTCGTCAGCCCCGAGTTTGGGAAACGTCGCAAGGGGATGGAGTCAACCATGCAGAAGGCGTTGAAAGAAGAAGACTCATACTTTTCAATAATGAAAGCCCTTGCATGCATGGGGTATGGAGTGCAGAGCAAGAGGATTTTACCTGAGCAGAGTTACCGTAGGGTGGGGCTTTCTGTAGTCATGGACATGCAAGGCCAGAAATCTTCGCACTGTCGACTGCTATGCTTTGCAGCGCCTAATGCTACAGACGAGAGAAATTTAAAAGCTTTAATAAGTATTTACACTATATATGGCTAAACTCTTCGCCTTTTGTTGCTTGCGCTGCCTTAAGTTCGCGTGATCCTCACTGCCGAAATGGACTTGCTTGAAGGCAGGCAATAGATAATTCATTGCATAAGTCCCCCATCTCCTGCGCCTGTAAAGGGTCTATAGTGTGTAAAACACCTTTTTTCGTGGGTATGTGCAATATTTCAGCTCCTGCCCCCTCCCGGCGGCTGTTTGAATCGATCGGCAAGCGCTGGTCTGCCTGCACCCATTGCTGTTCTTGTTTGAGGAGTGCATAATAGCTGTCACAAGACGAACCGTCTACGAACTTTTGGAAGATGGTGTTAACACTGGTGGGCCTTGGCTTAAACGATGAGCGCGATATATCTATCCGCGGCCTTGAGGCGGTTCGGGCGGCAGACATCGTGTATCTGGAGAATTACACAGCGACCCTCAATGTTGACGCCAACCGACTCGTAAGGCGCCCACTTCACACGACAAGAAGGCAGTGAAGCCAATGATTCCCTTTGAATCAGCTGTGCTCAGATGCTATCTGGACCCCGTGTTCACAGTTGTGTGGAATTGTCGATATTCTGCTCAGGAGCGTTTCTTCGGAAAACCGATGGTGTTAGCAGACAGAGATTTTGTGGAGGGGAGGGCAGAAGCGATGATCGAAGCAGCAACAGCCAAACGGGTTGCCTGCCTAGTCGTCGGCGACCCCTTTTGGTGAGATGTCGTGGGAGGCCCTATCTATGCTTGTGTTTGGCGTGACTGTTCCGTACCAATGAAAGCCGCATACACAGTGTATATATTTATACTGCATGTATACGTACCCATTTACGCTCAGTGCGACAACACATGCGGATCTGTATCTACGGGCGCGGCAGAGAGGCGTGACTGTTAAGGTTATTCATAATGCTTCGATTATGAGTGCCGTTGCTGCCAGCGGCCTGCAGGTAATATGAATATATCTTGTTTGCGGGTTTTTGTTTGAGCTATAGTCTAGTCTGCGTGTGCACGAGCTATTGTGTCCTGATTCGACTGAGGTGTGCATTTTTTTGCTTCAAGTTATATCGCTTCGGCGAAACGGTTTCGATTCCCTTCTTTGATGGCGGCTGGAAACCCGTGAGCTTCTACGAAAAGATAAAGAGGAACAGGGACAACAACATGCATACTCTGTGCCTCTTGGGTGAGTTGCTGGAGAGAACTCAACGAACAAGTTTCTTCCCCTCTGTCTTATTACCCTTTTAGGCGCTTATAACACCCTTGAAATACGTTTAGAAACGTACGTTTCTGGCATGTGGATATTGTGTTGTGCAGACATTAAAGTTAAGGAGCAGACGGTAGAGAATTTGATGAAGGGGAACAACATCTTCGAGCCTCCAAGGTCAATTTTTTTACCTCTTTGCATTCTTGAAAACACTCTGTTTTCAGTTTATGCAGAGCGCTGCTTTTTACGGTTTGTGCAGCGTGCCTGGGAAAAAGCGTGTCTGGGGAAAAGCAGTTCAACAGGCGAACCAGACACATTGCTCCTTCCCATTTATGCTGTTCTGGTGTCTGACAGATTCATGAGTGTCAACACCGCCATCGAGCAGCTCCTCGAGGCGGCAGAGATGAACAATGATGGTACAGACTCCAAATCCGCCTCCCCCTTTCCTTTTAGCCGCACACAGTAGAGCGCAGGAGGCAGTAGCACATTTGCCCCCCTGGGGAGTACACAAGTTATTTGATATGCCGTCCCTCGATCTGCAGTAAAGTTGCCACCTCCGCTACTGCAAACTGGTGAATAGCACGGTCGACTGCGTGTTTGCAGAAAGCGCTGCGGACATCTTGGCGTTCGGTTTGGCTCGTGTCGGGGCCGACGACCAGGCGATTGTTTCTGGTGGGTGGAAGAGATTCTGGGATAGAGGGGCCGGGTGTTTGTATAGTTTCGCAGACAACAGCATAAATGCAGATGGGAATAAGAAAGTGTCTGAAAGCAGCTAACGGATATCTCTGGTGTTGGTGTTGCGCTTTCTTAGGAACTCTTGCTGAACTACGGAGTGCCGACCTTGGGGAACCTTTGCACAGCTTAGTGAGTCTGTGGTCCACGGCTAGTAGGGAAATCAGTAGCAGGACGTGTGCCTCGCAGTTACGAATGGTTTGTGGTTTCGCGACGTTGTGGTCCTCGACTCAGGTGCTGTGTGCCCCTGAGCTCCACGAAATCGAACAAAATTTTGTCGCTCTACACCGGCTGACGCAGTCGGCTTCGTAAAGCCGCCAAAACGCCTCTTGTTTTCCTCAACTTTGAGCAAACCTGGGAACTCTGTCATATAGTTGTTCCACAATCACCCTGCCGCATTGGCGAGGTTCGTATAGTATAGTTAGGAGATAATCAAGCCTCTTGCCGGCACAACGGTTACTTGACAAGACAGTAACGCATTCTCAATAGCTGCGTCGAGATTTTTCATGAACCAAGTGGGGTACTATGCCACTGCTGAAAATCCCATGAATTCGCAGTCATTACTGTAAGCTGCACAGAATCCGTGTTATTGTCGTAGAAAGTGTTAGGTGACAAATGACTCGTTCCTGTCCAAGGGCAAATGGGGTTGTGCGACCTGCTGTAAGTTTCGCCAAGGAATTTCACAGGTCCGAGAGACGCGAGAGAAAGGCGAGGCTGGCGGATGTCCTGTTCCGCCGATGATGACAAAGAAAGACTTTGTGAGTCTACTAAGGGCAAACGTGGCTCAGAAACCTGTGTGTGGGTCTCGCTGTGTAGAAAGACCTGTTGACACAGATGAGCACTAGAGGGAACGCCCGACGTCTTGGTTCTCCAGGTGACGCCAGCTCGTTAGGCATTGAACGTTCCTCTCAACAACAACAGGACGGCCTCGTTTTCCCGATTTTGTGTATCGTGACCATCAAATGTCTCTCAAAAGAAGGCAAATAAAATTGCAACCAACGCGCTGACTGCCAACAGGTGGCAATGCACAGACACGTATGGCAACGGCGTCGAGACTGCTGCGCTTAGCGCTGTCTGCTTCTCCGTCACAGTCGTCATGGACCGCCTTGGAAGTCCTCTGCACGTTGGGTCTCTGCTCTTTGCGAAGAAGGCCGCTAAAGGCACAAGGGGCCCTGGGAACTCCACCACCCCGTCGTGCTGCCGCCCTCCTTGGCGCACACGCGTCGACGGCAGGTCGCACGCCCGCCCGTGGCGAAGGCCTGCTGCCATACGAGGCACCAACTGCTCTCTTCTGAAGCGAGAACCAATCAAACTGGGAGCCCGTCTCTGCTGCGAATGACAGCGCCAGGCGGAGTTAGAGGAGATCCGCCGACGTCCGCCTCGACCCGCCAGGCCATAGCCGAAGGCCCCTACAGGCTCCCCATCGCTGAGCACCGAAGACAAGTCGGTCAACCTGACAAAAAGAAGCCAATTGACAGAGAAACGAATACGCCTATACACGGGCAAGGGCAAACACCGCGCTCATTGCAACACGTCAAAGCACCGCTGGGCGTCTCACCTAGACAGGCTGTAACCGGCCAAGGCATAGCAGCGGCTGCAGAAGCAGCCAGCACCCAATTACTTACTTCCTCACACTGGAGATCCTGAAATCCTCGGGGAACAAGTAGGAGAACAAGAAGTGATCGACAGCCTGGAGTTTCACGAGCGTCTTTTCTTCAAACGCAGCCGTGTCCGTGTCCGCGGTGCGGTTGGTGGAGACCGAATTTGTCCCGGAAGTTCCAAGGGAAGCAGTTGGATGCTGATTTTGGCTGCTGCTACTACTACTGTTAGTTGTTGGGGAGCCTTCTGTCTGGACGCCATAGAGTTTAAAGAACAAGTTCCGTGTTTGCCGCATACGGTCTTCCCAGCTCTGTAGCTCATCGCCACCTTCCATCTCCTGCCTAGCTCCCGAGCTCGGCCTCCGTTCTTTGTTCAAATCTGTGAAGGCCGTCGGGAAGCCCGTAGAATGTCTTCTCCTCTCAATGCTCCCTGTGCTAAGCGACAAACTCGCGATTCTTGCATCGGCCTGGAATGCCTCTGTGACCGCGTTGGCTAATTTTCTTTGTTCATGTTCTGCCGAGCTGTGCCTGCGACCGCGCCGTCGTCGACTCCAGGAGTCCCGCAGAAGGAAGAAACTCTTCCAAGCGCCAATGGTGCACGAGGGCTCCAGCACTTCTCGCAGCGGCAGAAAGTTGTACTTCTCTGGCAAATACGCTGAGGCAATGGTGCCTACGTCCGTCATGTGCACTTCGCCGCGGTGGACCGCGGCTACAAGGTTCATTGGCGTGCTGAATTTGACGTGGGTTACTCCAATTAAAATATCTTTAGGTATATCTCGCCACGGCGACAGACACCCCAGCAACAGACACGAAGACGAGCTAGCAGACGCGTCACCGCACAACAGACCATCGGGCCAGGGCAAGCTGCCGTCGCCACCCAGCGAGTCGTTTAGAGCGACTGCTGATTTCGCGGTGGAGGCGGCCAGCGGCTGCAGGCCGTGGGCGCTTCTTGCATTTTCATTGCATGCGGCGTTCCAGAACAACTCCTGCGCCACCGCCGTCTTCACGTCGTGCAAGCGTTTGCTGAAGGACTGATCGAGAATGCCGATATTCAATTCGCGATCGCCCACCAGCTCGCGACGCAGACCTGGGTTTTGCAGCGCAATCACCGTGAGCTCCCGAGCTACCGCCTGGACAAGTTCAGGGTAAAAGCCCGAAGTGTTCCCCGGGTCAGAAGCCAGCTGGGGAAATACGCTGAAGTCCATCGTGCCCACCAACAACTGCTTCTGCCTCACTACCTGTAAATCCACACCACAATACTGTCAGTGGGAATGCATTAGACTATCACCAACAGTATATAATGCTGGTCACAGCATACTGCGGTAAAATATCGCGCCTGTCCCTCACGGTCCGCACTACAGAGGAAAAACAAACTACTTCCCTCCTAACTTGTAGACAGTGCTGAACACGAAAAGCTGAACTGCTGCATGGTAGTATATCTGAAAATTCATGTTCGTCCGCATACCTCTAGGAAGGTGTCTGAAGGGAATAGGTCTGTGAAATCTGTAGGGATGCACTGTTCCACGTCCAGCAGAATTTCGCTTTGGCAGAGGTCCAGAGGCATCATCGGGAGTTTGTACTTCTCAACCAAGTAATCCCTCACTCCGAAAGCAACGACGCGCCGCAGTGCGCAGTCGAACGCCAGTCGCAGCCCTGGGAAAGCCAACGGGGCAGCACCAGAGTGTCGTCAATTTGTAGAGCAAGAATATCGAGCGAAAGCAATATAAACATACTACAGCCTACTACAGCTGCAATAGCATCTTTTACAACGTGAACGTTCCTCACCTGTTGAACAAACTGCATCGGAAGCCCCTCGATCGCCCGCCGTCGAGCTGGTCAAGCGTTTTAGTGGCTCAGCGGAATCGGAGGGACCTGACATTCGCGAATGTGCAGCGGAGGGGTACACGCCTGGAAAATTCCTCATGGATGTAGGGGAATCTGCAGCAGGGGTATGTTCGTTAGCACTCTCTTTGGCAGGCGAACCACCAGCAGCAGATCCCAAGGGGAGATGTAGTCGCTCATCGAGGACGCCGAGGGCATTATTGGGGCCATGCACAGTTGAAGGGCTCCCAACTGCCTCCGACGAGGCCAACATCAGTTTACATGCCGCAGGTATGAGCAGCAAGAACCATAAAGCATTTGTTCTGTGTCTGCTGCACATCTTCTCACGGCCGCCAAACACTCCAGCTGGGATTGCGGAAAGGATTCCGCTCTGCTCTTTTAGCAGCAACTAGTGGGACTTCAAAGGGTTCATTTGAAACATAATTCTTGCCTAAAGAACGAAAGACTCTATGAACCATTGCATATGACGCAAACTGATAGACAGCGGAGTACCGGGTCCAGTTGATAGGGCCTCAGATGAAGTGCCACCTACGGCTATAGTTTGTTTGACCTTTGCAGTTGTGACTATTTCTCCTTCAAGCGGATTCGGCAGCCAAGTCGTAAACTGAATAAAGGGCGAAGGGCGATGCGCCGTCGATGAAGCAGCAAGGGACAGAAGAACAAAAGAGGCCTGCCCTGGTCATGCCCGGGGGTAGCGAGGATACTAGTGCGCAAGATATGGCAATATATTAGCTAAATTCTGAACAAACTAGAAGGGAAATAATCAAACAAGGTCGAAGAAGTGCCTAACAGTTCAAGCTGCTCGTCAGCAGGGAGGCGGGGGAAACGCCCCGATGGGGACAATGGGCTTCATTCACCCCACGTCGGGAGTGTCGTTTCCTAGGGTATGAACAACGGTGAAGCAACCAGTATAAATCACCTAATTAAAAAGAAGATATCTACTAATCGAAAACCAACCAAGGAGAGGAAGCCCCTTCTCGCGGGGCTGCGCCAGCAACAGGTGGCAGCTCGACGGCCTGCAGACAGCGGGCAGAAGGACCCACAGGAAGCCGAGCAAGCCTCTCAAAAACTCATAGAGTCGTCCAAGTAACGACTCGAAAAATCCAATACATTTCATATTCGACGGAGAGTTACCTTTATTTTACGCTTTATTTACTCTGACGAGCCGGATGTGCCGACCCTCGTGCATGCGCTCGTGTTCTTCCGCGTGTGCCTCATGTGTCTGCCCCCTAGCTGCAGCGGACGCCTGACTCCAGCTGCACAACGTGGATATAATAATAATCATAATATATTTGTATACTTGCGCTTTAGGTGTTTGTGCATCTTTTGTAGAAATTAGCCTGAAAGTACACCGCCCACCGGTGCACCACACAGCCCCGGGGCAACAGGGGGTGTGCTGCCGACCAGCGACTGCTAACGCTCGTATTTAAAGTTTGCTGATGACTCTGGAATTCATTTAAACTTCTTTTCTTGTTTGCGTTTATCTGTCGGGGAAATTCGTACCCGTCTTCTTGGTGCAGCGGGTAGTGCGTCTCACCGTCCGCATCCCGTACGTACAGTTGCGGTATTTGAGTGTTCGTGGTCGTAACGTGGGTTGGCTCGTCCTCTTCTCTTTCTTTTTACCTTTTCAACACGAATCTGTTCTCTTTGAGGGCGCTGTGGCCAAGAAGTGCAAGGAGGAGTGCGGGTCTCTGCTGTCAGTCGGTGTCTTCTCTTGAGGCCAGGGAGCGATATTACGTTGCCTCACCGTCTCAACCCGTTAGGTGATAAGAATGTTCGCAGTTAGCACAGCTAAGTGGATCTAAGTCGTGTCGTCGCCTTTTAAGCGACACGAACTGCGCTTTCGAGGCCCCAGCCGGTGGGCTGTTGCACTTCTTGTGGTTTGTTAGATTGAGGGGCAGCGCAGCCCGTTGAGTGGCGGATTCGGGTCATTTATGTATGTATAGTGGCATTGATACACCGCTGTCATCTGGCATCGCCTTCTCTGGAGCGTTGGCGATAATCAGTGGGGTGGCAGCAGGCGGCCTTTGAGGCTCCTAGCTGCTGTCACCGTTGGCCCTCACGCTGCCTATCCGAAAGACAGAGCCGTACCTCTGGTACCGCCTGTTTCACTGTGAGAGCTCATGGGGCATTTGAGTGCCGGTTGCAGATTGGGAGGAGGTTCCCTTTGGCTTTGAACCGCAGGACGCGGGCCTTCTGCACGAACGCTGCTGTTTTGCCTTTGTTGCTCTGCTTTTATATGTATATGTGCAATACTACCTAGGTATTATACCCTGCTAGCAGTCACGTGTCTAAAGGACGAGGAGCATGTGGGGTTCTTCTGGTGCGATTTGTCTGTCGGCAGTTGGTGCCGGCAAGCCCACTTGAACTGAGTAGCTTTTGGATATTCTTGCCACAGATTCTGCCTACTGGCTGCCGGCATTTTGCTTCCCTTTTTCCTGTTGCCGGGAGCAGCAGTACCCACGGCCTACTTACCCTTTTCGTTTCGATGGGCCGCAGAAGAAGTGCCAGCCGCATGCGGCCCCGCCCAGGGCCCGCTGGCAGCAACGCAACGGCGGCGGCCGCCGCCTGCGTGTCTGATGTCCCTGCAGCAGCAGAGCAGACATTAGCAGGCAAAAGACAGCCGCGTTGGATTCGCTTTCTTGCCCGAAGGCTGCGGTGTATCTACGTCAAAGAAGAACGGCGGACAGCAGACTGGTGTCAAGGGGCAGCTACACAACGGCCAGGCCATATCGGCCGCCGCCGTCGCCTCCGCCTCCGGCGCCACAGAAGAGGGGCCCCGCAGGAGGCCCTCGATAATGGAAAGCAGCAGTGGCAGCATAACAGGCTAGATGATGGGGGTTCCTTTGGTATCTTCATTCCGGAAGAAGCGGAGCTGCCGGCCACGGGCGCAGCAGCAGCTGCTGCAGCAGCGGCAGCAGCAGCTGCTGCTGCAGCGGCAGCAGTAGCAGCAGCAGTTGAGAGGGGCCCGGCAGGTGCCGAGAAGAGCTCCAACGCCCCCACACGCTTTTGTAGTGACAAGGGCGACGACAACGGCTCATGCATGCGGTCGGAGCTGACTGACACTGCCGCGGTCCTCGTGCATGCAGCGGAAGGACCGAGGAGCAGCAGCCCCAGTGCACCCGGGGTGGAGGGGCAGCTGACGGCGCTGGGGCCTGTCAGCGTCGCATTGGAGTCAGATATATGTAAAGTTCATCCGGAAACAACGGAAGATGGCGACGACTTGAGTAGAGATAAGGAAGAGACCGACGCGGGGGCCTCGAGTGCAGTCCTCGTCGAGGGCGCCGAAACAGATACTGCAGCGGCAATCACGACTGCGACAGCAGCAGCTGCTGCTGGAACTGTTGCTGCTGCTGTCTCGCCTTCGCCTCCCCTTCCTGCAGCGAGCGCTGGGGGGGTGCACGTAAGCTTGTGGCCGTTCATGTCAGTTGACGGGTTGCGGGCGGAGGATCCGACGCATTTGTTTACTCGGCTGGAGGAGCAGCGGCTGCGGTTCAATACGCTTCAACGCCAAGCAGCAGCTTGTGCTCCAGGAGAGACCTTTAGCTGGGACAGGAAGCACGAGGCCCAGGAGCTGTCGGCGCTGCTGGTGAATGCAGCGGTACGGTCGATGCTGGGGCCTGCAAACCACATGCCTTGTGTGCATTCGCATGACGGAATTCAAGTCTGGAAGGGAGAGTCAGGCGTGGGAAACTTGGCCTGCAGAGGTAGGCGCAGCATTCGTTCACTGGTCATTAGACGTATTAAACCACTTAAAGCGACAGCATTTGCATCCTGCACAGCAGAAGTGGCATTGACGCAGCGGGAACGACACACCAAATGAGCGCCGCATGACAACGAGCAAACTGCTGTTTCTTCCTGTCAGCTGTTCCCACGGTAGATCCACCGTCTTGTTCGAGTGCATGGACACCAGCACGTGACACTTCTGCTCACTAATATAATCATGGCGTGAACTGTCTTTCTTTGTGGATTTGGTAGGGTATTCCGTAACTGTGGGAACTTTGCGTGCTTGTGTGCTGTGGTGTTGACCCTTGCAGCCCGGTTTCTTTTGCCAGTGGAGCCTAGGCTTTATGCCATGTTCGCAAGTAATTCGGAGTTGCGTCTGTCGTGGGACAAAAGCGTGACGGAGCAGCACGTGGTGGAGAATTTAGACGCGGGTCACGACATTTGCTATGTTGCATTTAGGCGGGTGGCGACGGTTTATCCGCGCGATGTAGTGACACTTCGAGTCAAGTGCAGGCTGAATATGCGTCCGGGAATTGCCAGCCCTGACTGTGCTGCTCCTGGCAGCACTACTGATGAGCTGCCTGAAGGCGGTGGCGTCCTCAGTACCAACGTCAGCAGCGGAGACGAAACAGTAGACGCTGAGGCGACCGCGTACGGCTCGATGAGCTGCTCCATTCATCACCCCGATGTGCCTGAAGCGTGAGCTCAATAAATGCATGCATGCCTACTGCATGGGACCTGAGAAGTTGCAACCAGGTGGTGCTGCTTGCCATGATGAAATGTGGCGCGGTGACTTAGCAATTTTGACACTGGCGAATTGACTGGTGCCACCCATGTTCTGTCATGTAGTTCGAACGCAGCAGCATTCAAGTGCAGTGCCCCCCGTGAGTAAATGCATTTAACACGCCGCGGTCGGCTCGCTGAATTTTCAAGTTTTTCGTTGATTGATGGTTTGTCCATTGCCCATCCTGTCCCCATGGTTTACTCGACTACCGCAAATGCCGCTGCGATCGCTTCTGTTGCATTGTCTTTGGCATGCGGGTGCGTTGTTCGTCTACTACGTGAATTGTTTGTTACCTGCAATTTCATGGCTTCTCTGCTGTTCCCGCAAGATCCCGCGTTCGTCGTTTCTGTTTATATCGCCATGTTGTGTGTCGTAATTGTTCTATTTTTGTTGGCTGCCACAGACCAGGCCGGGTTCGCATGGATATTCGCATAAATGCGTACCTCGCAAAGCCTGTTTGCACCCCTTTTGGCTGTAAGTTGTTGACACTTCTGCTTGCTCTCGTGTGGTTGTTTCCGCTGCATTTGTATGTTTAGAATAGAACATAGTCACTTCAGGTGCGAAATTAGGTGGTTGTTTCTGCTTTCGATGGATGCGGTCTTCTCCCGCGTCGTTCGTTCACGACGACGCCACTGTCATTGCGTGACTCGCCTTTTTGTTCAGTTTTCCGTTAGCGGCCGATTTAGTTCTGTTTGGCTCACTCTCCGTATTCATTTGATTCTCCATTGGATTTCTGTCTTTTTGCTTGCAATTCGAATGTTTCGGAATTTGTTGTATATGCGTAGTCCCGTTCCCTTACGGTTGATTTACAGTCTATGAATAGTTTTGTGTACTTTGTCCATTTCCTGACCATCATTTTGTGGTCGCCTGTCACATATTTTGCGCTTTTCTGCTTTTACAGTATGGAGTGAAGTTACGCTCTTCAACGAGTCCGATCCGGGCGGTTGGATACCGGCGGCGATAACGAGAACAATTTCCGCCAAGCTACTTCCACTGACAGTGGAGAGATTTTCGGCTCAAATATTGAAGCACTAGTACGCAGCTCTCTGATGTACTCCATAGTTTTCCGGAAGTTTACGCGTGCATGGTTCTCTCATTTCTACCGCACATTTCGCTTCCATCTGTGTTCGCATTGTGGTCTATGCAAATCGTCACGTGAAGTGAACGGACCAATTTCCTTATTTGTACAGATTAAGGGTACTGCAGCAAAGAATGGGCTGTACTGAGTTTTAAACTAGTGAAAGGGTGGATGCAGCATGCTGAGGGTAGAGCAGAAGATTCTCGTGTTGAGGAAACGACATGGTGTGTGCTGCAGCGACATGACTTGGACAGGATCAGCCACGGGCTTTGCAGCTCGCAAGCTGAAGATGAGTAAACTAGTGCTGACTTAGGTGGGTTTAGCCGGATATTTTAGTATTTATTCACCCTTTAGAATGAGTCTCTGCCCGACCGTCAGCTGATGACTGCACCCGTTTACCGCTGAGTTAGTTTTTCTGTTTGTCTCGTTAGCCGCAAGTCAGCAGCGCAGAGAAGCACACTCAGATGACGAGGGAGAACGCAGTCTGCTTTTCTCACGTCATACTTGCCGGTGATTCCAGCCGAGTCTTTATGAGTCTTTTCCGATCTAGAGAGCTAGCACATTTTTCAGTTTAACTAGGATACCTTGCGTAATAGATGTCGGCCACTAGAGGCAGTGCATCTGTGCTCCTTCCAAAAATTGATTCTTTACTATTTCCTTTGGTTTGTTTTATTTCTCTTCCCCATGATATTTTGCTCTGTTTTGCTGTGATTAGGCCTTCCTTTTAGGAACTTTTAGGA
>CAJFCX010000277.1:0-24816 GCA_904066255.1 Eimeria sp. OTU-X
TATATATATATATATATATATGGTTTCCCCTGCTCTAAAAGTGCACTTCTGTAGCCTCCTTCACACCCCCTCAGACTGTGAGCTTTGCAGCAGCATTGTCGTACCCTTTCGATGACTTTCGGATACATCAGTTGATGCCATGTGATTCCAGAGGCGTCCAGGAGTTGCGTGTTTGGCCCATTGCGGGCGGAGGTACATCTACTAAATCGTGTGCGTTCAAAGGATTTTCCCCGCCAGTGCTCGTGTTTTGCGTAATACGAAGTCGACGTACTATAGACATCCCAGCAACAACAAAGCAAACTCATACGCACCCAAATGCACAACAAGTTGGTGAGCCTGAAGGGGTACAAAAGGCAGAGGGTTGTCTTGTCCCTATGGTCAAGTACTGTCTAGTAGGAACCAGCCCCGTAAAACATGTTCCACCCCGAATTCACAAAGGCGAGGGTACGATGTTCTGGGTGCTAAGGCAGTACGTTTCGTGGCCACATTCCTTTCTCAGTTGTCTTGGCTAAGGGGACGATACCAGGAGAAGTCCTGTTGCTGCTGCTTGTTTTGATTTCAGCTGCCGTGTCCGCAGTCACCAACGTACCTAAGCCTACATGTGTTCGTTAGGCAACGCTTTTGCTGTATTGTGTTGCTGGAGCTTTGATATCACCCTGCCTGTGTGTGCAATATTCAGCGATAGCTTTTGAGGCGTGACACTATTTCAAGCTTTCTCATGCATTTGTGTGATGGGAATGTCCTGCATCCAGATGTGGTGCGCCCTTTTCCACTATTTAGCTACGTACCAAGTCTTCCATCGGACCTCATAGCGCCTAAATCGTGCCCAACATAGAGGCATTAGCGTACTGTCCTGTCAGCGGTTGTATCTGTGGGAAACTGCACTCCTATCCACTACTACGTATGCCCAACACCACGTTTCCAGGCACCTTGGCCCCTTTCCATTCGGCTTATGACCCGCCATGCTTGTAGTTTAGTGGAGATTCTGCCCTCTATGCGTGCGCCAGTGCTTGCTACTGTTTGCTCTACCCCCCAGGAATTTCGTTGGGCGTTTGCCATATTTAGACGCAAATTTTTTTCGCACCCTTAACTGAATTCGTTGGTCCTCATTGCAGTGAGTCAAATCACAAAAGAACTTAAGCGGCTCCGGATCGGCTGTGTTTGATCGGGGGGTTGCATGCTTCTAAAACCGACATGTATGCAAAAGCCTCGCCATCTGGATATTCCTAAATTCGCATTAAGTGGATGGGTTTGCCGCGGTGAGGGTTGTGTGCATGTTCCGTGTGTACTGTAGATTCTCTTACTCCCACTGTGGGTTGTCCAGCTGCCGGTTACCATGCCAAAGCATTCTTCTGGCGTGTTGGTCCGTTCCCTTCGTTTTGCTGCTCAGTTGCGCTTAGTTTCGAGTGTTCACGTCCTACACAGATGCGCAAGTATCAATTCAGCTGGACAAGGTAGCTGCTGGGGGTTTTTGAAAATCCCGCACTTCGAGAGCGCAACTCCTTCCCTTCCTGGAGCCATGAAGGGTTTTTGCGACCAAGCATTAATGTTTCTCGCCGAGACGTTTCCTTTATATTCATCGCCTGATTTGTTGTTTATGTAGTGAGCTCAACACGAATGGTATGTAAAGGTGTCACGTACGGCTGCCAGAACGTGCGTAGCAGTGTAGAGTGCCTGTATTCATCCTGCTGCTGGGCTGCTTGAAAATGGAGCAGTTGGTTTGCTCCTGGGCACGCATATGTTGTGCTCCCACAGCCACTGTGTTCCTCTCTGTTCGTGCTCAATCGTCTAATCGAGTGTGGTTGAATCCGTGGTGTAGGATGTGAAGCTTGTCGTGTTTACCATTCACCTTGCTCGAGGTTTTATCAGGTGTGCTCCTGGAAGCCTTGTGCTGGCGTGAGCTATTCTGAGTCGATTGTCACTGGTTGACGGACGTATCGAACCGCACTTAGCAAAATGGGGGTATTCGCATAGGTTTCTCCGCAAGAAGACGCGCATTCGTGTCTATACATAATGACATGTGGCCAACAGTTTATAGGTTATCTGAAAAGAGCTGTTCGCGCGTGGCATTTGCACTTTTATTACATTCAGCACGTGTGGATCCAATATAGCTGCTGTGCTTTGTGTAAACAATGTTGCCGCGATGTCTTCCACTTGCTTCTGTGCGGAGTATGGAGCTTCTCGAACCCACAAAGCTGTCTCTTTGCAATGAGGCCACAAACGTGCTCCCCTGAGTCTCTTTGTATGATGCATGTCTGACACGTAATACGTTTGAGAGCCCACGATACTCACTCAATGATCGGATTGGCTGCGACTTAGCACGTTAGAGAATCAACGCTTTGTGCATAGTCATGCTTTCCCTACACTGACGGTGCAGCATTACATGTGACGGAGATGCAACTGTGCCTGCGATTGCGCTGGGCGCGGAGTACGAATTGCTGGACGCGATTCGGACGGTCCCCAATTCTAGACGATTTAGCCCGTGTGCTGCGAGTCGACGGGCGTGCATTGATGGACTTCATGGCCTGTGCAGAACCCATGCAGGCGCGACGTTACTGTTCCGAGCAGCTTCCAGGGTGTTGAGTTTTGTGCGAGGTCGCTCAAAGATGTGTCGCGTGAAGCAGGATGGGTATGTATGTGGTGAGCAATTAAGGGGGCAGTGTATACACGGCGAAAGATTTTCAATTGTAAACAGTATGTTTGGCCAGAACGAGCAGTTCCCGCATCCACTACAGTAAAACCTCTTTGCCAGGTTCCCTATGCCCAGTTGGAACCCACAGTTAAGATAGCCCCAAAACGATCTCTTCAACTGTTTCCAAAGGTTCTTCCCGAGTAATATATTATATGTTTTGTTCCGTCGGTACGAGGTCCAGACGATACCTAAAGCATCCATGCACATGTTGTCGTGGGTGCACCAACGAACGTTCGTTAGCAGACTGTGTTTACTGTTGTTACCATCGACGTTAAGCCAAAACCTCTAACCTGCACCATTGCAGTAGCTCCGCAGCCCTCCCGCCCTTGTCTGTCTTGGCTGTGGCCGCATCGCATAATTTAGACATACCTGCTGTATAACCCATCCTGTAATTGTCGAATCCCCTTGAATTGAAGCCGCAATTAAAGACTCCACATCATAACCAGAATTTCCACATCCTTTAATTTCCTAAGGATGTGGAAATTCTGGTTATGATGTGGAGTCTTAGGAAAAGGACACTTCGCTACACGCAAAATAATTACGTACTCAAGTTGGATTCCAAACGAAGTCCCCGCATTTTCTGTTAGGCAGCGCATAAGCGATCCCCTTGTTCTGACTTGCTTGTACCAAGCTGTCAAGAATGAGACGGTCTTAAACCTGTCGCAAGCAGGCACTGAAAGCCTAAAGCGCATTGTTATGCTGCAAAAGGTCTTTAACGGAACCGTATTCTAATGTCTGTCGGGTGCCGCCTGCGCCGTTCAATACTGGCAGCGGCACTTGCTTCAAGAAGTGCTCAGTGGCACCCCTCTGGAACAGACACAACAGTATGCAATTTCCTCGGACCGATTCTGCAAATTGGAGGCAGTTTGAGGTCATGGCCACCTGCAGTCTATGTGTTGTGCCTTGTATGCGCTCCCTATAGCTATTAAGCTATTTTCCCTAAATATTGTTGCTGGGCATATTGGTAGTCTCGCTGCATATTTGCCGGTCATCGGAAAACTAGGCGCATAACCAAGTGCTGCACTAGTGGGTGATGTTTGATTTGAAGTGTACTGGAGACTCGCAAAACGCTGAGCTTATCTCCGATCACGAGCAATGTTCCATGGTTCTAGATGCAGGCTTCGTAGAGAGTAATAAAGCGGGGTTTTGCAACTGAAGTTGAAAAAGCTATACGTTAAGCATCAGATAATTTTGGTCTAACTTGCATCATGTACAAACGGGAGAATCGTCAACCTTACTGGAGGCATACAAATCTAACGCATTGTGTTGTACTGTCTTCTTCGTAAGTATGTGCAGGAAGGCGGATAAGAGTTTGGGTCTGCATTATCATATTTGATGGTGAGCACAGACGTTGATTAAATGCATAAGTTTGTTTTCAATTCACGTCATGCAGAGAACGACAAAGATTTCCGTGTGTAGCACGACGCACAGGTTGGCTTGGACACCGATTTGGATGTGCTTGCAGCAAGAAGATGTTTATTTTCTCAACATCAGCGCGTGCGTCCCTTGTCCTAATAGCTAGGCTTCTTGTAGAGCAGCAGCCAAATTGACGGACGATCCGGCAGGCGTTCATCTGCCGTTAGACACCTCCATGAACTGTTCTTATGCTGTACCACTAAGAGAGTATGCCTCGGACAGCGGCTTGGCACGAAGCCATTTTGCTGCCAACCCCCACGCACCCTTTGGAAAACTATACGGAATATGTATAAGCGCCGAAGCATGGAGCCAATCCGTTGTGTCAGGCTGGCACCTTGCGTTTGAGTTTGCCTCTAAGCAATATCGAATATTGTCATTTCGTTAATGTTGGCACTGTGGGGTGCAGCGGGTAAGTAATGCGCTAGTATATGAACTTGCGTTTCACGAGCTGCACAAGGATGCCTAGGGTACTTCTCAGTTTGCACTCGTCTGCTTGAGGCCACCAACAGCAGCCTGCAGGTGACTTGCTTGGCACCTTGCCCTTTCTTATCATGCATATGAATGCTTGCTGGATAAGCCGCATGGATGTTTGCACGTGGGTATATCCATCCAACTTGACAGTATTGGAATAGGTGTTATTTGCCAACGTTCTAATGATGCTCTGTGCTAATGATGCGCTGTGTACTGGATATGGAGCGTTAATGCGAATCTGCTTTTTTTCACCTTCAAAGGTGCGTGTACGTTTGGCACTGGTTTGGCCGTCTTGTGCAAATTTGTCTGCGCGTGCATTGCTGACCCAACGAATTCGTAACTACAGCACTAGATCGAAAGGTGCTTCATTCATTCTGTATATGATCTGTAAGACTGAGAACACTGGGGCTGTATTAGTCTTCTACGCACATGCCGACGCTGCGTTCTCTGATTCGCTACCCATTTACCGCCTTCATGCTCTAGCTACACATCGCTGACCTCGCCTAGTATATAGCCCTGCGTTGGGGTGCAGAAAAACTAAATTTCGGGTCGCATTTCACATGTGTTGACGCCACTGAAATCCTGGTAAGGCTGGCCTTCAATCCTGTTGGCAATGGGCATATATGGAGCGCATATGCGCATATGTAGTACGTCTGTTCCTTGGCAGCGGAGGATAATCGCTCTATATCAAAACGGTGTGCATACTAGCGGGTCTGGAGCTGACGCTGAAGGATAATTTAAGTGCAACTAAATTTCTTGAGCTTCTTGCGCTGGTTGGGTGAGGCTTGTTACGTCCATTACTTCCCTGTTTGGACGATCTCCCCGAAAGCGTGCATGCGGTGAGCTGGTATGCGGTGCGCGAGATACACAGACATAATTGTAAGCATACGACATTTGTATTTACAAAGCTGAGCACATTTGGTCGGCAGCAGTGGCTTTAGGCCTGTGTAACATCATATTCAGCAACTCTATCTGTTGTTGCCGTGAAGAGAGTATGCGTTGTCATATACACCCAGGTGGTTCGCTGTGCGCCCCATATTTTCCTTTATTGTGAATGCTATTGCAGGCTTCCTTTTACGCGTCGTGTATGTCGAAGGAGCAGCGATTGCTGCCACTGGCGATTACGCTGGCAACCAGGGGCTTAGCCGTCTGCATCTACTTGCTGCAACGTTGTTTTGATATACGTCGCGTAGCATGCATTATTGCCCTCACCTGGGGGCGTCGTTGCGACCCCAGCACGCCGTGGCTTGTCACTTGCGTTGTTCCTTTCTATCCGCGCCTTTGCGCTGTTTCACGTGTATCGAGTTCTGGTCCTTAGCCACCTCCGCCGGAAAGAAGCGTTTCCGTAAGCAGAAATTTCAGTGCGAATTCGCCGTAGGCATCGTAAGGATTTGTGCTTGTAGAAGGAGAACTGGAGCTACATTTGCTGTCGGGGAAGACTAGCTTGTTGCCTAGGTCTGTCCATGTATTTCCTGCAATACCCATTGGACTGGTAGCCTACACAAACGCCTACAAATAAAGATCATATTTGATTGCCTGTCTTGAGCTGGATGTGCTGCAAAGCTATTCACTCATTCGGTCGCGATGCAGATTGCATTTTATTTGGTGTTCAGCTTCAATTACATCCAGGTGCAAGGTAAGCAGCCATACTCCAAAAGAGTTCGGATAGAACGCGTTTTGCTCATGTTCGTTCGGAGAGGACTGTCTTGATTGTTTCAGTCTGATACAGCTTGCGCGTGTACATGAATGTTGGCTGCGAGTCGACGGTGAGGCTTTGTAGTTTTCACCTGGGCAGTAAATAACTCTACGCTGCTGCAGATGCACTTTTTCGAATTGCTCGCAGCTTGCGTCTTCTTACATAGATCACAGAAGTATCTATCGTATTCCTACTAAGCTTGCTACACTTTGTCATTTATTGCCACTTATGAGCAACGCAGGGATATGCCACAGATAAGCAAAATTAGAACAACCTAACTTGCATGAGGAGTGTCTACGAGACATGTTGGCCATGTCTCTTGGACATTCCTTGTACTAGTTAGGTTGCTTTTCGTTGCGAGTGTTCAATATTCGCACGTCGGAGAGAGCTTTTGCTGGAGGCTGTCCACATCGCCTCCTCGGATTAGGGCAAGTCTTGCTGCATTGCTCCGAGTGTCCATAGAGTACAGACGCATCTAATTTAGCAGGAGTGGACGAAAGGCAATTTACATTCGGAAATAAATTGTGGGTGAAACCCACGCCCAATCTGCATGCTATGTCTTGCTAAGAGTTTCTTCTCGTTGGCGCGCTTGCTTCACTAGTCTGTTCTCAAAAGCTCATTGGTAGCCGCGGTAGAGAGGGAGTTTCTGCGCAGCGTTTTGTGTCATGGTTAGTTAGATTTGGATCATGTAGTTCTATGCCACTGTGCCTCAATCAGGAGGCGAACTAAGTATTGGATCGTTCACCCAGAGCAAGCCGTACTGACGTTCACTAGATGGCTGCGACTGCGTGTGTCGCTCGTGAATTTTGTTTCCCAGGCCGTAGGTGATGGGTTACTGTTGTCATGCTGAAGCTTGTGGCTTACTTTAGATACTGCCTGACGCCAATTTCCAGCATGGGGATTGTGCTGTGGACGCAGATTAGCCTGTGGTCGTTCTCAATTTTCTACTGCCATCGTGGTGAATAGCAGATTGTTGTGTTCAGTGTTGGCAGCCGACTCTGGGTTGTGTTCAATCATGTCCTTCACAACGTCGTCCAAGCCACCTTTCACAAAGAAATTCATGAAGGTGTTGCATGCTTGCTGGTGGCCTGTTGCCAACCTATAAAACGACCACTGTGGAAAGTCAGGCATAAGCAAAACCGTCGTCATTGTTAATGCCCAAGGCAGCGCAAAGAACCGTAAGTTGTGCATGCACTGCTTGCGAACCCAGCTGTAACAGGACGCAGATACAATCTTTATTTGGAGCCATGAGGACTATGTTGCATGCTGCGACGCCGGTTGAACGGTGCTGGGGGTGCTGTTGTGCAAGTTCTGCCGGCGTTTGGCTTTATTAGAAACCGCGCGTCGGGTGCTGAGAGCCTATACCTTGCTTTATTGTGTTTTCTCTTCGTAATACAGAGGAATTAATTCAAACTCCTGAGTCCACTGTAGTTGCTTGGCAACATCGGTGTTTCCTGCTTACCAGCAGGCGATTCGCTCTTTTGAGAAATATCCCCATAGGAGAGGCTCGTGGATTCTCGACAACGCCCCTTTGGGTATCATGGGTATCCTGATGTTTAGTGTTATTCGTGGATGTTTAGTGTTATTCGTGGCGCTGGTGGGTCAGGTGGTGCACTTTGGGAGACAACTCACACGGTGCTCGCGTCGATTACGAAAGTGTCAAAAAACATCTGAAATCTCAGAACAACCTGTCCACATCATACCTTTACATTAGACACTTTTATACTAACGATGCAAGGATAACGCTTGATTCGTGTCCTGCACAGATTTACCTGACGCTGCAAGCAGTGGGCTGCACTGGGCGCACCTGATGCCTAGCTAGGTCGTCCGAAATCTGTGGCAGTAGCGGCTGACACACAGCACTCAGTTTCAGGTATGACTGCTGCTATGGAGCAGTTGTCTCATTGTGGAAGGCACAGGAGTTGTACGTAGGCCGGCGTTCCTTAGTGCATCTGCCCCCGGTGTTTGTAGATGCGGTCTGTGTGCACATGCTAGACTGTATACACGCAAGAGTCGTCATATAAATTTGCGCACATGGTTCAACAGCGTCCTTGGGCATTTGTTGTCTGATTGCAATCCCATGTGTCACTGACAAACGCCAAAATGTGGATTAGCCCATTGCAAACTCTTTTCGATCCTGAGCTGTTGCACGCTTCTGCAATCGGTCTTAAAGACAACTCACATGACAATATTTCTCTCACGTATTTGAGCAATCGATATAAATTTGCCTTCTTGCTATCTAACTTACGCTGCATGCCCAACGCTCATCTCCTGTCTGAGCGTGAGTGCCTATGTTACGTAGTCGTGAAATTCGCCTTCTCACAGGCCGTAAGAGTCGATACGCGAACAGTGGATGGCAAAGCAAAAGCATGCAGTACACCGGTGAAGGACACCTTATCAGTGTTGCTTCTGATAGTCTCTCTGCACTGTGGCGATCGAACCGATATAGGTTCTTTCACCTCAGTTGCAATATGCGTAGTCTATATGGTATGACATCAGAACGAGTGCAGTCCAAACCGCCCTTATCATCCAGGATGTTTATGCAGCAGTTGAGGGTGAAAGGGGAGTTCTCTATATTCATTTACACCGACATTTTATGGAGCCGGCGCACAGGTGGTAAATACAGTGGTGCAGCAAGAAGAGGGATGATCGCACCTGAATTCTTCTGTTGATTGGAGCATTTGACCAATGGCTAGGACCGAGTGGGTGCAGGACCTACGGTTCCTGCAAATCTTCTGCAATATCTCGGTAGCTCTTTGTTTACCAGTGAGATTTCGATCCATAGGTGACGGTGTACACAATTGTACACTGTACGTTTCCCCGCGCTGAGCAACCTGCAACAATGCTTTTCCAAACTAGCTGTAGAGTTGCTTAGAGCAGGCCTTCATGCAGGTTTTCGAATCGTGTAAGAAGGCTGTTCAGCTTTGCTTTGAAGGCTGACCCCAGTATGTGGGTGGATCCCGAGCACGGCTGTTATCGTCTACCGTCTCAGGTGCTAGGTAGTAGCCGGCACATGTGAAAGGCAGTCCACGAATACCAGCATTAATACTGCTGCTAACAGCCGTGCTCGGGATCCACCCTGGAATACCAAAAATCAGGTGTAGCCGTTTTTTCATCTTGTTGAGTCTGTGCTGCTGGCCTTTCTGGTTCCTCCCAACCACCTAAGCACCTGAGTTGCAAGGTTAAGTGATCTGCAATATTTCTTATTCGTACTGCAAAATTGATGGCAAAGCTGAATGTGCTCTAGTTGTGGCCACAGCCAGTGCGTACAGCATTCGGGCAGCAGCCGCCGGACTTTCTGCGTATGAATTCAGGTGTAGGCTGGACGTAACTACGGTACACGGTAACTTGCATTAAGCCAGCGACCATCGGTACTTGTAGGCTAGCAACAACCCGTAGCATGTGGCATCTTGCAGAGAGCTCGACATACCAAACCGCGGCCATATGGCATGCACAATATCTACCACGCTACTTGGAATATCAGTTTGTGAGCGGATCCTGTCGGGCTTTGTTGGGTTATGGATGTGTGGTGTGGATGTGCAGACTGTACTTCTCACGGGAGAGAAGGCCAGGGCACCAGAGTTCCAAGCGCTAGTATGAAAAATTCGGCGTTGTCAGAGAGGCGCTTTCCACTTTTAGTCACGATAACCAAGCGAGCTACTTTGTTGGGTATGCGTGTGCAGACGAAGAAAATTTGTAGTGGGGATTGTCAGCAAGCAAGCGCAGGACGCCTTGAAACATAGATACCTAGAGTGTTCTTTAGTGGTGGCAAACGGCCCGTTGCAGCCGGTAAGGCGTGGATTGTGTACAGATCCACGTAGCAACAGACGGTGTGCACCACTGACTTTTTTTCGAATGACATCTTGTATACAGTTTGCTCATGCAGAGTAAAGAAGCTTGCTATCCCCGCGGATCGTTCCATAGGCGGCAGCCAGCGATGCTTTGCACCCACGGTGCTTCTTCAGAATTTCTTCAGAATTTCCAGCTTAATCAGTTTCTGCACTTATGCGTTGCACCGTTTTCATTGATAGCATGCACGCGTGTTCGGGCGAATAAATGTAAGCGTGCATATGACTTATAGGGATATATTCTGCTGGCTGCACAGAAAATATCCCGGAGCCTCGACATTGCCAGATCCTACTTATGCGAGTTTAATGCTCAAACCGCCTGCTTGGATATCGTCTTTAGGGTGATACTGCTGTGCCTGTCTTGGCAGGCGCTCACCATTTTTGGCTGCTTAGAGCAGGACCCAGTTGCTGATGATCGCTCAAATTGCATATACCAATTTTCTTCACATTATTTCAGTGGCATGCATATGGATCGTGGGGCGGGTCGTTCCACCGTAAACAATCCATATGCGCTTTCACCGGCGCTCGCTGTGTTACCCGCTTCCTTCGTCGCTGCTGCATGCTTGCACTGCACTTCGATAATGCTTGTACAAATGCAGTTACAAACTTCATGAAAACTTGAGCATATGCAGTGCACGGGTGTAGATCTTTCATTCATGTGTTAATAACGCCTAACTTCTCAACTGAAATCCTCATCCCATTTTTCGGGATCGACAGCCAAGCGGGATTGCTTATGCATGCTAGTGTAGAAGACAACGATTGGGAGTGCGGATTGTCAGCAAACGAACGCGACACGTCCCTAACCACGGATGCCGACAGTATTCTGTAATGGTTACAAGGGGCCCGTCCCAGCCAGTAAGGTGGTGATGGGTACACGTCTGCGTTTCCTGTAGTTTCAGGCACAAACGTTCGTGTGGCTGCCATGACCGCAATTGATTGTGTGGAACAGGATAGCGCTCTCATGCGTGCAGGCCAGATGCTCTCACAGGCATCAGGGGTTTGCAGTGAGCTTGGTTGTCAGAATGTGAGCATTGATTCCCACGTGAAGCATGTGAGACGGACACTGTGGCTTGGTAGGCTCTGGCGTTTTGATAATTTAATGCTGTGCCTCTGCGTACTACGTGTTCTGCTTGAATATTGAATTTGCTTGTACTAATGTACTAATTGAAACCTCTCAAGTTGCACCCGTGATGGTGGACCTCTGTGTCAAAACGTCTCGACAAACCCCACGCAGGTTGTTGTGCGTCAAACTGTGCTTGCCCGTATTCTCGCAGGATTGTCTGCACGGCATTGCTTCACGACTCTGCCTGAATGTGCCACAGCTGTTCACGAGTTACGGCGTGGCTAAAACCTTTGTATTTTCTCAAGCATTTGTGAAGCACTGTATGTTGTGTTTGGACCGCAGCGGGCGCCGGAGGCGGAAGCACGAATTGCTGCTCTTGAATTTCCCGCTTTACATCCGAAATAGCAGCACGCTCCCAGAACCACTTGGATAGCTTCTTCCGAGTGATGTATCATCAGACGTGCTGGCAATCCGCTGCGGAAATGTTTGGCGACCTTGCGGAACAGCCCTTCGTGAATATCAGTGGTCGTGGTTACAGCACTGCGAGCACCATACAGCTGGTACGTCTTCAGTCCACTACGTTTCATGCTTGTGTGTGCACTGGAGAGTATGTTGGATCCTGAGGTCTCCGTTTCAGTGCGCTGGGGTTTTTTCTAGAAAATTGCAGTAGCTGTGACCCCGTATGCACCCTAACTGGAAACGTTGTACATGGCCTAGTGTGTTTTGTATTCCTTACTGAATTTGCCTATGATGCCTAAAATCTCAGAATGTACGGCGAATCTAATACTGCCAGTAGCACAGAAAACACCCTGCAGCCCAGGCATTGCCAGATCCTCCTTATGCGTGTTTAATGCTCGAATCGCCTGCTTGGATATCGTCTTTAGGGTGATACTGCTGTTCTTGTCTTAGCAGGCGTTCACCATTTTTGGCTTTTTAGAGCAGGACCCAGTTGCTGATGATCGCTCAAATTGCATATACCAATTTTCTTCACATTATTTCAGTGGCATGCATATGGATCGTGGGGCGGGTCGTTCCACCGTAAACAATCCATATGCGCTTTCACCGGCGCTCGCTGTGTCACCCGCTTCCTTCGTCGCTGCTGCATGCTTGCACTGCACTTCGATAATGCTTTTACAATTGCAGTTACAAACTTCATGAAAACTTGAGCATATGCAGTGCACGGGTGTAGATCTTTCATTCATGTGTTAATAACGCCTAACTTCTCACCTGAAATCCTCATCCCATTTTTCGGGATCGACAGCCAAGCGGGATTGCTTATGCATGCTAGTGTAGAAGACAACGATTGGGAGTGCGGATTGTCAGCAAACGAACGCGGCACGTCCCTAACCACGGATGCCGACAGTATTCTGCAATGGTTACAAACGGCCTGCCGCAGCCGGTAAGGCGGGGTTTGGGTACAACTCCACGTAGGAACAGATTCTTCGCTCAACGAATGTTTCTATAATCCTAAGCACCGCTTGCTGAAGGGGCACATAGTAACTAGCTAGACCTGCGGATCGTTGCATAAGCGGTTGCCATTGATGTGCACGGTGTATCGCAAACATTTGCAGCTAAATTAGTTTCTGTATCTATTACTTGCATCGCTTTCATTGGTCGAATGCACGCCTGTTGGGGCGAATCCATGGCAAGTACGCGTGCAGATTTATGGGGATATGATGCACAGCACAACCACAACTGATTTGTTTTGTTTTTCTCGTCTGTCATACATAGGTCTGCGTTTACTGCAGTTTCAGGCACAAACGTTCGTGTGGCTGCCATGACCACAATTGATTGTGTGGAACAGGATAGCTTTCTCATACTTGTAGGCCAGACGCCCTCATAGGCACCAGCGGTTTAGCGTGCTTCTTGTTGCCAGATTGTGAGCATTGGTAACTACGGGAAACATTTAGAAAAGCAAATTTGGCTTGGTATGAACTCACGTTTTGGTATTGTTAGGTTTTGCATCAGGGAATAAGAAAATATTTATCCCCAGAGAGAATTCTTCAAGTGCACTGTACTCATGAAAACCTGTGGTGGTGCGCATCCGTACCAAAAAGTATCGACTACCACCTTATTAGGTTGTAAGCGTCAAACTGTGCTTGCGCGTAATATCGCACCCTTGTATGCACTGCGTTGCTTCACAATCCTGCCGAAATGTGCTGCAGCTGTTCAGAAGCTGCGGGTTTGCTGGGGACAGCCCCTATCCCCAATTTTTGCACTTTGTCTCTCGTGTAGTTGACTAACCATTTTTGAAGCAGTGTCCGGTGTGTCTGGAACGCAGCTGGCCCCGGAGGAGGCGGAAGCTGAGCCTGGATTGCCACTCTACACGTTCCCATTTTAAACCTGGCAATAACGGCACGGTTCCAGGAGTCCTTGGCCACATTACTTCCCCATAGTGATGTATCATCAAAGACGTGCTGAGAATGCAACACGGAAATTTTTGCAGACCTGTGCAAGTGGATCGTGAATATATGCTGTCGTGCATGGAGGATTGGCATCACGCACAGGTGGTGTGTCTCCCGTCCACTCAGTTTCATGCTGGCGTGTGCACTGCAGAATATTTTTGGCTGCAGCAACCTCCCTTTCAGTGCATTGGATTTCTTCAATCTTTCCACTTACCTACAGCATAGCAGCATCCTTGTGTCTTCGCTGGAAATGTCTTGTATGCCCTATGGCCGGATGTATGTTTTACCGATTTAGCCCGTGAAGTGTAAAAACTTAGACAGTACGTCAGCTCTTAAACTGCTGCTTGCAGAGAAAATTTTCTGGTTCGCCGGTATTCCCAGACCCTGTCTATTCGTGTTTCATGCTCCTATGGTTTGCTTGGATATGGTTAGTAGAGAGAAGGTGCTTTGCCTGTCTTGACAGACAAGCGGGAAATAAAAAACGAAGGGCTTGATAGTGATTACTGCTTACACATTGAGAAAAAGAAAAACTGGAGGTAGTGGACCATGTTCTTAAGCATCCGCCCAAAATCATATTGGAGTACACCTATGACAGACAGTATGGGGAGACACAGCTACCTGCAGGCTAAGAAGTACACAATGTGTTAATGGTGGACTTTCAAGGTGGGATAATTTGCACACTATTTTAGCAGACGCCAGAGAACACTACTTTTGGAGCAAAGCTTTCGATCGTGCATAGAAGGAGCTGTAATGCGCGATGCGCTAGTTTATAGTATTCTCTGTACAGGGGCAGCTCCGTTGAAACAACTCACAAATGCGAAGCAACGCATTTCGCAGGGCCCCTTGTTGTTGGTGCTTGTTGCGTGATCCAGCATGAATCTATTAGTACAGGTTGGAACACGTGTTCATGGTAGCTTAACCGAACATAATCTCAGGTGGTGCGTGTCCTCAGGCACTTAAATGCCACAGCAGTGCAACGTGTGGGAGAGTTGCGATACGTACAGCAGAGCCTGCACCGGCACCACATCGTTCGTTGCATGGGGATCGTTGGGTGAGGCATACAGGTACACACGCATACAGGTATCCTCCATCCAGTTAAATGGGAGGTTTTGCGCTACCATTTAGTTTAAAGATCAACAAGGTGTATGGCCTCCAATACGTTCTTCGCACTGCTTCCTAATAAGCGGAGCGGGAAATAGTTGGTCACCGGGAAAAGCACAAATAGTTAATCCAAATGGTTATTTGGAAGACATGTTATCTGATGTGTATCCTGCTTATAGTACTTAATACTTTTTGTGTATTTCTCACTTTTCTATTCCTTTTGCTGTGATTTTGAATTTAGAAAGTACGTTCTCATTGTGCACAACTTGTGAGCGGATCGAGTGGTACAATGGAAACGCATGCAGTACGTCTTCCAAAACGGATTTCGTGCAACGACCCAACCAACTGTGTTGTGTACTATTCGTATTGGTGGACGCAGGCAATAGGTGTTTCTACTGCTGTGCATGGGAATAATACATGGCAGACCTTTAGCCCAGCGTGCTTTTAGTACGCGATGGCATTGTTTCGACTGCTTATTGACTCTGATTCTACTCCATGTGGCAGCAAATTCGTCTACCACCTAGAGCGTGCGTCAAGATTTCCAAGGAGACCTGGGAAGATATCCCTTAACCTGAAGCGCACTTGCATCAGTTTGTGGCGTATTCGTATCTGGGGGCTGCACGCTTCATGTCCGTTCGATATCTTTTGATCATAGCTTCGTAGTCGTGTTGCATTGGGATTACTCTGCGGCGAAACAACATATTCTCAATCGTGTTTGCGCAACTCCTAGTCCATATCTCTCAAGATTGTGCCTAGCTGTAGAAGAGCTTAGGCAGCCTATTGTAATGGAGAAAGGACCGTGGAGGCAACACATAAGCTATACTTTCCACTAGTCCTGCAAGACGAGCCCTCATCGGCCCTCTCCCCGATATTGGGGTGGGCCTCCAAAATTGTGCGATGTAGAAGAGTTTCAAAAACGAAACTCATCTGCTGGTATTGTGCGAAACGAGTTGTGCTGCTTTAAACGCACGAACACCTCCACCAGATAGTAGGCGGCAGCCATCTGTCTAGCCCCAGGAAATATGCTCTTGCACGTACCCGAGAGGTTGCGCTCAGGTGCACAGCCTTACAATTTACTCCTCCACCTCTTCAATATTCGCTATTTTTCCACACACGCATGTCATGCTACCTTACGTTTCAAGAGCCGACCTACAAATTGTCTTGACTTCCTGTAAGCGCCTACGTGATGGCACATTTTAAGTCACAAGCTCATATGTGCTCGGTGAGCTCAAACAGTGGATGGATACATTCATCAATTTGTCTGAGACGGTTGGATAGCGCAGCTAGTATGCACCTGACCAAACGGGCGTCTTCACGAATTTATTCGTTGTGCCTGGAGGTTTCCCAATAACCTGTTGGCATTATTTATTCTTATCCCTTCGCTCCCTAGCAGTCAACTGCAAGGTGTTAGGGTTGCAGTCATCCTCGGCTTGTCAGTTGGACTGCGAAACCTTGAGAAGCCAAAAGATGAAAGTGGGCCCGTTTCATAAGCTTACCACGCACTTACTGCACATTTATATGATGGAACCGATTTTTGTACCAGCTGACCTGTGCAGCTTGCTGCTATACTAGGCAATGCTTTGCGCAGAATGTGTGTTCCCTAAACCCTCTAAGGGCACAATGTCTCACCTATCTGCAAGCCGGTGTCTCTGCTTTATGCAGATCTTTTAAGTGAAGGCAGCGCTCGCTTTACAGCATCTAGGAGCCCGTGGATTTCGCGTAGATTTTTGTCTAGACAACTGGTCGAGGGCCTCACTTGTCTCTCTAACCGCTACACGTAAAGGACCAACTCGCTTTTTTGAGAAGTGATACCTTGAGGCTGCGGCTTCAGTCCATATTTTCTATGCAGAGCCTGAACTAATTCGGCAGTAAACTGGAACCTGTGGTGGTTTAGGGAGTACGGGCATTGGTTATGCCAAACGGTTAAATTTTCTTTTTTGCAAGGGACGCGCGAGTCTTCGTTTCTCAATGACGAAGATATTCTGTGCGAAGAACACATGCGACATATACGTGAGCGATGGTGGACACACAATGGATGCTGGAATCACCTCTTAAGCCCTGCAGCTGCGCCACGACCAGCACCACGTACAGACGTTACTATTTGTCCTACGAAACAAGGATTTCACAACTGGTGCCTAACAGACAGTACGATGTTGCCTTGTAGGAGCAATTAATACCGCACCGCGATTAATACCACCGTCCCTGAGATGCTTTGACCAAGGCAAATTGAGTGTTTCTTCCAGCTCCATTTCAAGCATGTTCAGCTACTTCCGGGGGAGCTGGTATTCTGCCGTTCCTACGGACCTCGTTTCAGGATTGGAAGAGCCTTGGCAAGTAGATTGTTTGCCAAGTGCTTCACTGCGCTTCACACTCCATACCACAGCCCTTGTGATATTCTCTGCGAAGCAAAGATTTAGCGTTCCCCACCCCACTTTTTGCGCAACTGGTGTACGCTTGAGATGGTAGTTTAGGCCATTCTGTTCACCTGATCATAGTTCAGTGGTAAGCGTACGAGTTTGGAACTCTTTCAGGTACGTGTTGGAGATGCTTTCTAGTAAAACGCGTTCCTCTCTCTTACCCGCAGTTTGTGCGTAAACCGACAGCTGATTTTGTGGACACGTTATGACTGCTTAACACGTCGTCCTGAGGTATTAATCGTACGACAACTACACATACGCCCAGCGCTCGACATTCTGCTCGATGTTTCATGCACTTGGCATTAGCTGTGGGAATATGTCAGTGGGCAAATGCCATTTCCTCCTTGTGGCAAATTGTAGGCAATATGAAAAGAAGATATTGGGCGCTACGCCATGTGCATCTCATGCCACCAACGCCCTCCGGTAAATTCCTAATCGTTTACGGACCGATATAGGAAGTATGTAGAAGAAGCAGCATGCTTTGCACCAGGACTGCTGAGCAGGGTGGATAGTAGCTCGCAGCCACACAACACTCGTTCGTAAAGACTTCCAGCTGTAGGTTTCCAGACGTTGATGCCTCCTGGCCGTGATTTTGTGTCTTGCATTGTTAGGTGCGATAGGCGCGAACGTATATGGATGTGGGGTATTTGTTGAATATAGGCTGCAGAATGCTATATAATTTCATGTTTGCCAGCACAGCATATGCGTCTGTTGCTATGTGCCTGCATATGAGGCTTGTTTATTTTCGCCCGCCTTAGGAAAGCAGGTAATCATTTTTAACCCATGTTTTGGAATAGACAGCTGGCTTCGAATGCTCCTATGGTGCCCTTTGCTACTCCTAGACGTTCCTGGATTACTTCATGTGGACGGTGTTCGATTCGCTGCAGGCCGTACGCGATACGGTAGCTGCACAAAACCATGGCGGGCGGAAAGGCCTCCGCAGATGGGTCTTACGGGATCCCAGTTAGAGCGGTGATATATTATCAAGTGTCTCCACAAGGTGCTGCAAGTTCTTAGGATCTCATTCAAGTCAGCGTTTCTCTTCAGTCAGTACGTAAAAGAAGACAAGCTCCTCAAACGAATTTTAGCCGCCCCTGCCCTGCGGGAAGTTCGTATTAAAGTGTCATGATTCTCGGTTTTGTAAACAACGTTCCACCTCAACGTCTTTGGGATTGTTTGCTGTACCTTCCCCTTGTCCTTGCAGGAAAACGAAAATATTCACCTCATTAGTTGAGTGGCTATTCATGCTGCATTTATAAGCTCCATGCAGCTGCCAGTGTTTCACATCGGGTAAAGCGTGATACTGGCTAAATATTTAGAGGATGGATTCCACCCCGCCAGGGTAACTCGAGTCCGTGGGAAGGGCAGAGAGCAATATCAGCGCACAGTCAGCAGGAAGGTTGTGTCTATACTTGTGTGACTCTAGCATAGTCGCTATCGAGGCCTCAACAGGAAAGCAGTGCACAGCCTGCACGTACGTTTTTGGAGGCTCTTGCATTGCCGTGCAGACGGTATGCTGCTTCCCATACTTTTCGTCATGGTGTCTTCAACTGGTTCATTGAGCATGCCGTGCGCACACATGCAGGCGTTGTGCGAGGATTTCGTGGAACACTGCTCAAGGCCCGGATGGTCATCCTAATGCTCTTTGCAGTCTGCATTGACATTTCACGCCTTTCCGCAGGCCTCAGAGGTGCAGGCAAATGTGCGAATACTCGCCAGCAAACTCTGGGTTTTGCCACTCTTGTTGCTATAATGCTCATTCATGAAGGAATTGTGTAAATACAATGTATTTATCGTAATTTTCTATCATCGGAAACAATGATATGGATATGGGTGCGGGGATATAACTTTCTCTGTGCTGATAAATTGTTAAATTTGATTGAAGAAATGCTCGTATTAAAAAATATTTAACAGGGAAGGGAAGGGGTGTTCGCTCGATTTCATGGAAAGGTCTTTTCGCGTATCATGGTGACATGTGGGCTTGATTCAGAACTTCGTTCGGCAGTGCGATCCGTATTCGATGAAGGCATGAGGCTGCTTCTTGAAGGGAGTAAGTGGAGTCGGCAGAAATTGTATGCCACTTCTGCGCCATCTGTGTTCTCCATTGCAACTCCAGATTCAATGGCAGGCGATTATCTGAATCTTCATGCAGTGGTTTGGTGAGTATTAATACTTGTTGGAGGTCTAAATATTAGCATGGATGAATCTAGAAATAAAGTGCAATAACCAGCAAGCAGCAAATGAAGCTCACGGAGTAAAACCTGAACACGGCTAAAACATAACGATGTGCACAAATGGGAAACTTCGACTCTACTACCCGCGACGGTGGTAATATGACACCTGAGATACTGCCCATGAAAAGGTACCCTTAAACCTTCGGATGTGGCCAGACTCTAGTGTGGCAACATGACAGGTTGCACCCGCATATCTCTCCTTCGTATACAGGCCTAGCTTAGGGAAACTGCAAACAAGATTCGGTGGTTCGGAATGGATACAATAGGCCAGCCGCAGGAGCGCGTGGCAAGCATAATCCGCGTTCCGGTGACATGTAAGATTGTACGTAACTACAAGTGATAGCGGTGAAACTCCGGCAATTTGGATAGCTGTACAGCAAAGGGAATATTCTACAGATACCAACATTACCGTGAACGCCTGTGTGAATCTGGGCAGACGAAAAACAAACAAAGAGAATATTCTTTTTTTGTCTGCCCAGATTCACACAGGCTTTCAAGATAATGTTGGTATTCGCGTGTCTTCAGAGTAGACAGAGTAGACTAAATGTTTGGAATAGTGCGCGCAACTTACGCTATTCATCATTAAGTTCACCATCAGCTCGTAAACACTTTAAGTGCTCGATCGCTTTCTGCTCTGATAGATTCTCGAATGTGTCATGTTTAAGCCTATTTAATCGTCAAGATGGAAGTCCTCGCTGCGAGTGTTAGGATTACCCCTTGCATCAATGTCGTCTATTTCTTGGACAGTGGTTGCCGGCTCGCATGAATACCTCGATTACCTGTGGCTGCGTTGACCATACATTAGACAAAATCAAAACTGGAGTTACAGGATCCTGACTAATGAACCGGCAGACGGCGCCATAGAGAAAACGGGTGTATCAGAGTTGAAACATAATCCTGCCATTTGCTGGCACTTCCTCATTCAGTGAGTTCTTTATTTCATGTTGCCAAAGTATTGGGACGTGTCCTACTGAGAGGAAATTGTCCATGGGGTCCGCTCTATTCAGCTGCCCTTGGTAGCTGTTGGTTTGCATTGTTCATGATTGCGCACGTGGAAGGCTCTCTAACCGTTTGCCTCTGCTCACTAATGCCGTGTTGGATGGAGTGAGCTGCTCTATGCAAGACAATATTTTTCGGATGATGAAGTGTTGCTGGTTTGCAAGCTGCTGTCATCCTCGTGGCCAGACTGAAACAGGCTTAACGCGGTTCACGTAACTGGATTACAGGTCGGTGGCCCTTGCTATCCATGACTAAGTTTTCGAGACTCCTATTACGTGCGGCTTTCAGACTTTGTGCATTGATATGTTAGCACCTTTGGACTGTAAATTTGCTTCCGTTGCTGGCGGCCAAGGAAGAAACTGTCGAATCCAGGCTAAAACTGTTGGTTCCGGAACGTGCTACAGCATGGAAAATGTTGTGGTGCACATGGGCGGGCAGTGGCAATGTTGCATGTCACTTTGTATGCGCGTACAACCTATTTAGCTTGGCAGAGGAGTTTGCTCCGTGCCATATATTGCGCCAGCGTAAGACCCTTCATTGCATATCTACCTCCAGTGATATTTCTGCTCATCTTCTTGCATGCTGCGTAGAGACCCTGAGTGGCAGAAGATTGCTCCTTTTGATTGCCAACATGTCAATAAAGTGCAGAGGCACTTCATTTGTAAACACAGCAGGCTGCTTTGGTCAAGCAGCGTTGGGTTGCTGAATGAATGGCAGTAGAATGCCTCGAGTTGCTTGCAGCTTCTCTGTCTGAACCAGCGGCCGTTGGAAGGAACATGCGGAATTGGGGGATGCTAGCATAGAAGCGGGCCAGCATTTAGGTGGCGAGTGGAAACGGCATATGGGCCCTTGTCAGGTTCGGGACCGAGGCAACATGAATAAGGAAGGTTTGGGGGTGAGGGGGGGATTTGACACCCGTTCCGTGAGGGGGATTGCCACACTACTCCTGTTAGCCAAGAACGTGACATATAAGACATGGTAGAGAATGAGCATCTGTAATCCGAAAAAGTAAGCTATTACTTCAATGATAGCGCAACAGGCCACGAATGGCGACGCACCAAATACGACTTTTGAAGACTGAAATTTTCGAAAAAGCCGACCTCATGTGGCAATTATCGCATGCAGCTTGGGGCTGCAAATAGCCTTGAGTTCTAGAAGAACGCTTGAAAGTCTATTTTCCGTAGCGAAGGATTCCCATATCTGCCGGTTGTGGAATCCATTTTCAATGAAAGGCTTATAATCATTTACGGGTTTGTTGGAAACTGCATTATGCATGATTGCGGGCAACGTTCGCATCATCCAGTTGCGTTGAGGGGCTATTTCCCCACAACAGGCGGCATGCGTATTCTTGTTTTCGATTTCACTTCCATTTTATATCTGGCATGGCGTTTTGCTCGGCGGCTGACGACTCATGTATACAACAGGGAGGGTTCATCTATGCATTACCAGGGAGTATGTTTACTGGCATTTATCAATTCCAGTAGGAGGGGGTTTTAAGCGAATATCTGTCGTGTATACCGTCACTCTATCGCGGCAGGGCTTGCTTTTCAGCAATTGCTTTTGTAATGCGGTGCAGGCGTGTAGGTGTGTATCAAGTCAGATGTACGCACGACCAAGAATTCTGTTCCACGATGGGTATATGATCCTTCCACGGAGTTACCGGGGAACGAAGAGCTGGCGCAAAGCCTGTTCACACGGCCAAAGCAATGGTGGCAGTGTACTGAATCGTCTGGTGATCGCTGTTGCACACGCGGTGATGAACGGACTTCTATATCTGTGTTCAGGGCGCCCGCGTTTTCAAAGGGCTATCTGCACGTTGCTGCTGGGGTAATGGTAACCAAATTACTTTATGTTGCGGCGGGTAGCAGAAACTATGATATAGTTGGCATGTACTCTGCAGTTGTTGCCCCGACGTTTGCAATTTTGGGCTAGAGTTCTGTGTGATGTCTGACGAGGGCAGCAATTGTTAACAGAACGCTGTACGTGTACACACGATGGATGGAACGGAATTGCAACTATGCAGGTCTAGGTGCTACCTGCCAGCTCAATGCCGTAGTTTTGTGGATAACGCTTTCGCATTAGTGCATAATCCCCAGTCCAAAATAGCTTTCTCCTTGAGGGTGAACAGTATTTGGTCGTGACGTCTTCCTTGAATGGGATACAAGCAACAATGTGCCGGACTGCGGTCACTTGCTGGAGTTTGCACTCTCACCCAAGGGATCCTGAGTTGCAGCGAGATCGAAGCTGAAGCTAGCTACACCATCCCAAAAATAACAACGGCGATATGGATTAGTATTACAATTCCATGACGTGAGTCAAGGTCCTTGTGACAGAAAACTGTGTAGCATTTGGTTGCGTATACTGTTCCAAGATGTTGCTGGCTGTCGGGTTGTGTTTGTGTGAGGAGGCGTGAAACGATGAGGCGACCGTCGAATATCCATGCAAGTACACCAGTCACCTAAGGAATCCATACAACACGGCAGCAGCATTTTAGTTTCTATTCACATGTGAATGCCCCAACGTGAGAGCATCTGTTCCCCCAAATGACTGCACAGTGACTGAACAACGTGCTTTCATGCATAAAACGTTTGGTTTGGCAGGATCAGGCGCCCACCGTATCCAACAAGTAACAGCTTCCGCTGTATTGCCGGTATGCATGTCGTGGCCCTGTGGGATCAACTAGAATATTTAAGGAGGCATATAAATGCCGACCCGATTTGGAGGAAAGTTTTTGTTTGAGCACTCCACGCGTCTGCATTCACAGCCAATACGCATGTGGTGATTCGCACACCTCCCAAGTTTGATGTGGTGTAATCTGCGTTTACCGTACGCTCAGAACGTTCGTCTTCTCACGGATTTGTGCCAAAGTTTAGCAGATACTCGATACTGCTTGTTTTAAGCAGATGAGCGCACAAACCTACCGTCACAGTGGCAATTTTCCATGATGCCATTTTATAGAAAAGTCGTTGCCTAGCACCAGCTCATCAACTTGATGGATTTCCGGTACTGTAGTTAATTCGTAGCCATTTTGCCTGCTGTGTGTGGTTGGAATCTTCTTGCAGCACGTATCGCTTGCGTTTTCTTTTAAGCTATGAACCATGGTACTATTTGCATGTGAATATCAGCCAAGCACCGAGGTGAATGCGACAGTGGCCCATGATACTTTAATCAGTGGCTTCTGTCGAAGGCGCCCGTCTAACTCTAACGGACCACTGTATTCTAAATGTGGCATTCTGCTCTTGAGGTGCATTTTCCATATTGCACCGAGTTCAGTTGTGACAGCTTTTACTTGTGGGGCGCCTATTAACAAACGCAGTAAGTGAGTTTGGCTAGAGGATATGTATGAGAACCTTTAGCCCTGCCAAGATGCCTACTCTACAGGATAGCCCATCATATGAGGTCTGCGCCGCCCTGAGACACAGGAATCCTCCGCTGGTTGCCTGTTGTCGACCGGGCTCATAGCAAACTAGCAAACATTTGTTGCCTGAAGCGGCAAGCTTTTCCAACGCTCATGGGCGATTTTTATTTTTCCCTTCCCGCTTAATGTCTTCGAATACATTACCGGTTGACAACTTTAAGGTTCCGCGCTTATGCTATAAGAATAAAGGTTTAGGCTAATCCATTGGGGCTTACGGGTGGGTTTGGGAGCTTAGCCTTCACAGTGTATAGGGTTTACGGGCCAGGCCTTTAGCGTTTACAGTTTAGGATTTAGGAATTTAGGGTTTAGCGTTTCAGGGTTTGAAGCTATAGTTTATGGTTTTATGGTTTTAGGCTATAGGCCTTAGGGTTTAGGGTTTTAGGACTTAGGGGTCAGGATTTATGTGTAAGGGTTCAGGTTTCAGGATTTTAGGGTGTAGGGGTGTAGTGTTCTGGTTTTGGGTTTAGGCTCAACGATTTTGGGTTTGCGGTGTAGGGTTTTACGGTTTAGGGTTTAGGTTTAGGGTTGAGGGGTTGGGTTGGGGGTTTAGGGTGTAGATGTCACAGTCTTCTGTGGCATGTTTAGGATTTGGTTGTTATGAGCGTTTTAATGTGTTGGGTTTTTAATCACAATTCGCTTTGTTGCTAATGTTGCTAATGTAGGTTCACTTTGCCTTTGTGGCTGTAGAGATGAACGGTGATAGGCCATCGTGATGCGTTCCTCCAGATTCGAATATATGCGACCACCATTTACTCGAATTCGCCAACCACAATGGAACACATAATTTCTTCTTGCAGTTGATGCGCGTCATTTGAATTGTTTAGTTTGGTGGGTCTGTTGTAGAGAGAAGAAGCAAAAAGTTGTATTTGCTGCCCCTGCTGCTGTTGCTGCTGCTCCTGCGCTGCTGCATTCTGCTGCTGCGCTGTGCTGGTTTGCTGCAGCAGCAAATCTCCTGCAGCAACAAACTTTTCTTTACGTCAACAAATGCCTTTGATACATTTATGTCATTATTAAGAAGAATTAATACCTAAATAAGTATAATAAATATAATAAATC
>CAJFCX010000278.1:0-24791 GCA_904066255.1 Eimeria sp. OTU-X
CCCTACCCTCATCGACTGTCGTTATTCCCAAAACGCAAACTGGCGTGCACTATAACCTTCCGTCTAACTTATTGCAACTAACCACAACTATCGCCCCCAATAACACTGGCCCACGACATTTTCTGTGCCCTTTTACAATATCCCCAGCGCAGCAAAAAATACACTGATTTCGCTTTCGCTGTTCTTGCCCATATCTCCAATGCTCACCTTCTGTGTTAAACCACATTTTCCTCGCCTCAAACCCAGGCTCCTTCCCACTCCCCTTCATAACGCTCGCCAGCCCCCACCTAGCCCCTTCCCCTTCTGCAGCTGGTGTAAGACTGCCAAATGTAGTCCCCACCGGCACACCAACACAAAACCTGCCATCCCTCGCTTCATCACTCAAGCATGCGACAGACTCTGCATAATGCACTGGTGTCACTAAACGACACAGAAAATTCAAAGCCGTCCGCACGGCATCCTTCCCTCCACCACACAACAACAACACGCAACTCTGCCACTTAGCATCTACTCATCCGCAATATGTTACACGCTTGCTACACTATCTCTTAATTAAATAAAACAACTTAGGTTCATTTTGGCGATCCATCGAGATGGCAGAGGCGCTCACCTCCTGTGCGAATTCACAATTGCGTTAAGCCACACCCAGGCCAAACTTCACTCTCCAGTCAACATGACATCAACGCGTGCACGCATTCTTGAATCTCGTCGTTCGCACATGCGACACACGGTGCAGCAAGCACTTCGTCCATAGCATGGCCGCGGCAAAAGGCACAGCAGTGAGCAATAAGCCCTCCCTTCTGGCATATTGCAATGAGCCGGAACTCTCGCGCTAAACACTACTCGCCACGACATTTTCGACGTCTGCTACACTGTCCGCAACTCACCAAAAATACACAGATTTCGCTTTTGCTGTTCTTGCCTGCATCGCCAATGCTCCCCTGTGTATGTCCGGAGTTTCCTACCCTCAAATCCAGCTTCCGTCTAACTCACGTCCAAAACCCTCGCCAGCCCTCACCTACCTCCACTACCATTATCACCTCTCATGTCTCTCCCTTATCACAGAAAGTGCTGACACGAACAGCTCCCAACAACAGAGGCTTTGTCCCTCGGACCTCTTCACAAGAAAAATAGTTGCAAACTACTGGTCGCAATTCACCAAACGAAGCCAAAACACATCGACAAAGTACCCCAAACATCGACGTAGCAGTTGCTGCAATGTCTACCTGTGCAACCTAGAGTGCGAACGGGGATCAAAATATCGGCGTGAGTATGTGGTAGTGCATTTTCTGCTTCTCGCTATACGCAGTGAATGGCGCCTCTTGGTCTTCTTACCAACGTCCCAGGCCATACACAGGCCACAGCCGAGACGGTACGCACCCAGTGTGAAGCAACGGATGTACTGCCATGCAAAATACAGCCTCAGCGCTGTTGTTCAAATGCGTATTCCTCTACTCAGCTGCTCCATTGTCTACCTGCGCCCCAAAGTGTGAAAGGGTGTCAAACTGCCGGCTTGTATTTGTTGTGGGCCATGTTCTGTTCTGCTACACACTGTACGCAGTGAACGCCCCTGGCTGGTCTCCTTATTATAACGTTCCATGCCATACGCAACAGCGCAAACACCCGTCTCCGGTCCTAGATAAGAAAGGATTCCAAGCCACGTGCGTGACATGCTACAATTCCCCTTTGACGCCCCTTCTATGAAGCATCACAACAATTGCTATATACAATAAGCTGTGAGCGTCGTTTGTACCCATCTGCCAAAGCATCCAATCCTACATTAAAAATCGCTAATGCCCAGATTTCGCGAGAGAATGCCGTCATAGCTAAACTAGTAGGTGCTGTTAGGATATCGGCTGGAACACAGAATAGACCTGCAAGTTTCCGCCCCCGTACCTAACCGTCAAATGATGAGATGCGCTAAATCATGGAAGCATACGTGACACAACTAGTGCTTACGTGCAAGCCTCCGTTCATGCACCTAACCAGCTGAATGTGGATATGTGTTCTAAAATACTAGAAAGGCTTACATCACCCGTGTACGTATGCAGGTCAGAGCAGAGCACGTAGCTCTTTGTCTGTAAAACGTCAAATATATATCGCCACACACCTATGCACAGACATTGCGCCATTTCGCTTTTTCTCCGAGTGTGCAAGTGTCGTGGAAAGGGAATAGCTTCGCAGCACTAATAAATCCCAACCCACTTGAGTGTATCCTCGGCCGAGACTACGTGGGACTATTAGCATCTTCTGTGGAATACCCCCTCAAGCACAGTGCAGAGTACCCACTACCCAACAGCATCCGTCTGCTCCCTCCAGTCGTCCCTGTATGCGCCTTCAACATCCTACGAACGTACGTGCGCAAACTACACGTTGGCGGACAGCCAGTAGCATCTGTGGAGTCACGCCCTAAACTCACAATAAGGCGAATACACGATTTCGTGAACACGTTCGGAAGTCACACTGGGGACCCTCTACGTACCTATCCGTGCAAAGACCCCCAATGCGGGTCACAGCTCACGCCATATACGCTAGATGAGGCCAGATGAGTCGCGAAACAGCGTAACCGAAGTGCAGGTGCCAGAACGTGCAGCCCAATGCCAGTGCTGTGCACATGGGAATGCCCAGTTACTCTTCACTGTCAGCTGACAATACGTAAAGTGTGCTTACCCTTTGGTTTCTGGCGCTGCTTTTCCACGCATCGTGCCCATAACACCTTCGTCTGGCATTCAAATTGCGCCACCAGTCTGCGTTGCCAAGGCAGACAACATTCCAGTAGTCGTCTTCGCTGGCAGCTGCAATGTCGCATGTTCCACTGTCGTGCTCCCAATGCGGAACAACACTGCGCCACTAAGACAGGAGCCCAACGCATGATCCGCGCTGACGTCGCCTGCCCCAACAGATAGCTCCTACTAAACGTTAAATGCCTCCACTTGCAACACAAACATCCATGATGAGAATGCACCGTCGCGCCCCATATGGCATCCAGTTAAATTTGGGTTGTCCCGGCCATCGGCAAACCTCACCTAACAGAACTCCTCCAACACCTTCCTCAAGGCTCGCGATCTGTCCACTCCTTCCTGCCTTAAACAATGCCATCAACAGGTCTGTCCTCGAGAACCCGTTTAAGCAACTGCCTCATCTAATGCTGGCACTTGCAGGATACCGTGAATACAAGAAAAAGCACGAGCGTGCACTGACTGAACATACCAGCCCACGCTGCCTTCCTTCAGCGAAGCGCCGCTTCTACAGCCCACAGAGCCATTGTTCGGAGCAATAGCGTTTTTTCCAACCATACTACGCCGTCACATCTGGAAGCGCCTTTGGGGGATACAGTATGGTGTTCACACCGCCGCTTCCAGCAGTGTAACTGTATACACTTGGCAAGCAACCCAGTGTGACCAAACGGCGTTACGCCTCTTAAAACACCTTCCAGTATTTGCTGCTCAACGAGCGCAGCTCCGCACCAACTGAACAGCGCAATACATGGCTCCATAATACGTTGTGGCAAAAACGGCTGTGCGCAGAGTAGAATGCCAGCTGGTAAGGCACAGCATCCAAGCTACTGAAATGGCTCCCTGAAGCCTAATCTTTCCTGAACATAACTTCGTACTGCCCAGTCCCTGTTTACGACTGCAAGCTATTGTCTACAGCGACTCGCCTTTTGTGCAGCTGAGTCCACATGAGAAAGTACATGTAGAACCATGTCCCGTTTCCGTACCAGGCGATGCATATCCAGATTCACGCACAAGCGACAAATCAATCTGCAGTCCACATACACATTTGGGATGTACACACGACGAAGCGTAATGACCGTTTATTTCGTTGCACTTGCTCTGGGCCGTTCCCGCGCTACGCATGCAACCCTCAAGCACTAATATTCAGCAAGCAGTTACACCATCCCAGCCACCCCTACAACTCCGCTCTAGACGAAACACTAGTATGTTCTTGCCACACAAAGGCGGCACTCCGCACAATGTGCAAGCGGAAGGCTACGATCGAGAAGCGTCGCCTCCACTATGCCATACAAATGAGAAGCTAGTCGCCCCCAATGAATACCGCTTCCTCCCCCAAAAACCTATTGCTGCTGTACGATAACATGCGCGCCTCTGGAAGTACCAAAAACCACAGCGAGCCTTTTAAGCAACCACAATATCTACTCCTCCGCATTGTATCACCGTGCCTTATTCATCCGACACACATTCCGACATTATAAGCGAAACTAATAAGTGCTCAAATCATCAAGTGTAGATCGTTTGCGTTGTTCATGCAAGACAAACTGCGTACTCGTAACATACAAATAGGATTTCGAATGAGACAAAGACTGCTTCCCTAGAACTGTGGTTGGACGTGCAAAACGAATGCAGGATAATTTCCTCCCCCGCCCGCCACGCGTACTCCCTGGCAAAACCACAGATATCATCGTACAACGGCACGCATAGTACGCATCGCTCTCACTAATGCAGTGCGAACAGGAATACGCGTTTCCTGCATGTTATGTGTGGCGTATAGAGTGCCTGTCCACGTCTCATCTCTCTGCTCATCCGAACACATTGGTTATGACATCGAGAGCACGATGGATGGTGTCTGCAAGTATCCAACGATCAACAAGCCACATATAGGAGCTAATAAAAGTTATTGTGTGTATGTTTGCTACGTGAAAGGTTGGCTGCTAAGGTCCTACAGCCGTGTTCAAGTAAGCTCTGTACAGTACCATGAGTACACCACATTCGTTCTCGTCTCCTTCATATCGTGCACGCACGAACAAAGATTCCTTTCGCCTTAACGCCCTAACATGAGAATTCATCTGAAATAGCCACTCACAACTGTAAACGCGCTCCCTACGCAAGTTGCAAGCGTTCACGCGAACCTCCACACAGATGAATCAAGCAGAAATGAAAAAGAGTATTCCATCGTATCAGATTGCGTGCTCTCCCGGTCAAGTTGTTTTCGTGCTATCCATGGTTCAACAACACTTCCGGGAAAATGCTGTCTTACCGTCGACACACAAAAACGGAGAAACAGCCCTTCGCCTTGTTCGCGTTGAAGGGCCACTCAGAGTGCTCACTGGGCTGCATCACACGCCCCTGACTTGAAATGCATCTTTCTTGTTCACCTATGGAAAGACGTCGCTTCTCCGGCAGTATTGTTCAGTACTCAGATGCTCGGGTCCGTGTATTGTTATGAATACCTCTGCTTGCAAATACGGCATCTACGATTTCGTGTTTCTAACGTACTATCTAAATACAGATACAAGGTACGGCGAACAGGGTGCAGACCTTCCACGGCAAGTATTCGTATAAATATTAAATATATACGTTAAATATGCATAATGGGAGTATATAGAACCGCATCAATAATAGTTGCGCCTCAATCAATTTCAAGGAAGACCAGCTAGCTCCGAATTCTACGAGCATTTCACCATCTAACGCATTTCTCCTAATGGAATGCAATACCAACCAACTCAGGCTCGAGAGTTATTCTACTTCGTACTAGTGATATAGTCTCTCGTTAATGGCTGCTGCCTGGCTTGAAAAACGTTCGTGCTCGTCTTTCGCTCTGCGCCGCCGTCACCCTGCTTACAAACGCCCCTTCGGCACTTCTTGTGAACAGCCCAAATGCGCGAGCTGAGCGCACCAGTGGAAAAGGGCTGTCCTAAAGAGAACTCGCAGTATAATGGCACTTTTTGTATGTCGCGTTTAAGACCTGTATCCACAAGTGCTGTGCTTTCTCCCCACCTCCCACGCAGCGCAAACGACCATCTTGATTGTCCTCATGATGCATAACAGGGCGAAACCATTTTATCCCATTCTCAAAGTTCAATCGAATTTTATTCAGATGCCGAAGACAAACTGAGAATATTTCAACGCACGCACTTAGTTACGTGAATGTGCGTCGCTTCGGATCTCCCTTAAACTCCAGGGCACCTTCCAGTGCGTAGACACGATACAGTGACTCTTGACAATTTGCGCAGATTTTGCTTCTTCCAGAAGCAATCGAGTCCTGCACGAACGGTATGCAACCGCGATGGCGGTGCTTCTTGAATTTGGGCGGGAAACAGAAATCGGCGTGTAGAGGCGAAGAAGAACTAGCGGAGCGCTGGTGTGAAAACTGTTGTTTCGTCGAACGATGTCCTAACAAGCGCGGTCACCGTTCGTGCAACGCGACAACCAGCCATCACTTGAATAGGCTCTTGCATAAAAACTCCGATTCATATGCATGTGGATAGCTTTGCAACCTCGTAAAGAGTACCTGCTACACCGCATCCATTTGCAATAACTATTCATGCTAAGCATGCGGAACCTCCTGTGCGTTTGTGAAGCCAGTCGGACGTGAAGGCATAGTCTATCTACAAAACACTGTTCCATGCTTCTAATCATGAAGACGCAGTGAAAAGTAATGGGACTGTAAAACAAAAGCTACTAAGCATGTGTATAGATTCGCATCTGCCTGCTTGTGGACATACCGTGTCTACGATGTTTTTGATTTTACTGAATCGAAGCCATAGATAAGCAGAAATACACTCAATTCGGCTACGTCCTAAGTTCCCTTAATACAGTACCCTACATGCGATAAGTTTTGCTGGGCTAGGCCCGTGCTAAACATGAAAGCATAGCACCCCTAGCTACTCCGTAAATGCCACAGCCTACTACTGGACTACGCCACAAATATAGCAGAAGGACAAACTGTTCGCATTTCCCCCAGCACGTCTTAGAAAATCCACAGAATACGTAGGTACCGAAGGCCAACGAGCGGCGCCCTCACTGTACCATACGGGGCGAAGCTATTCGTCGATAGTGGTTATCGCATCCCAATAAAATCAAAATTGGTGCTGCATGATAGGCTGAGCCGCCGAATCCATGCCTCTGTAAGTGGAGCATAAACCACAGCTGAAAATACGCAACGAATAGTACAGGCCTTCCCTACAGCGAAATCACTACAGGTATCTACTATGCTACACTGCTCTTATCATGCCTCCTCGGCTGTCTTAAGCATTTGCTTACATTCCATTAGGACCACATCGCCTACCCCTGAAAACGTTCCCCTCAGCAGACGGACAAGACATCGTGTAGTCGGCTGCATGATTTCTACCAAACACTCCGAAAGCGAGCGGGACCAACAATGTCTACCAGCCCTACAAGCTGCCACAATATCTACTCCTCCGCATTTTATCACCGTGCCTTATTCATCCGACACACATTCCGACATTATAAGCGAAACTAATAAGTGCTCAAATCATCAAGTGTAGATCGTTTGCGTTGTTCATGCAAGACAAACTGCGTACTCGTAACATACAAATAGGATTTCGAATGAGACAAAGACTGCTTCCCTAGAACTGTGGTTGGACGTGCAAAACGAATGCAGGATAATTTCCTCCCCCGCCCGCCACGCGTACTCCCTGGCAAAACCACATCATCGTACAACGGCACGCATAGTACGCATCGCTCTCACTAATGCAGTGCGAACAGGAATACGCGTTTCCTGCATGTTATGTGTGGCGTATAGAGTGCCTGTCCACGTCTCATCTCTCTGCTCATCCGAACACATTGGTTATGACATCGAGAGCACGATGGATGGTGTCTGCAAGTATCCAACGATCAACAAGCCACATATAGGAGCTAATAAAAGTTATTGTGTGTATGTTTGCTACGTGAAAGGTTGGCTGCTAAGGTCCTACAGCCGTGTTCAAGTAAGCTCTGTACAGTACCATGAGTACACCACATTCGTTCTCGTCTCCTTCATATCGTGCACGCACGAACAAAGATTCCTTTCGCCTTAACGCCCTAACATGAGAATTCATCTGAAATAGCCACTCACAACTGTAAACGCGCTCCCTACGCAAGTTGCAAGCGTTCACGCGAACCTCCACACAGATGAATCAAGCAGAAATGAAAAAGAGTATTCCATCGTATCAGATTGCGTGCTCTCCCGGTCAAGTTGTTTTCGTGCTATCCATGGTTCAACAACACTTCCGGGAAAATGCTGTCTTACCGTCGACACACAAAAACGGAGAAACAGCCCTTCGCCTTGTTCGCGTTGAAGGGCCACTCAGAGTGCTCACTGGGCTGCATCACACGCCCCTGACTTGAAATGCATCTTTCTTGTTCACCTATGGAAAGACGTCGCTTCTCCGGCAGTATTGTTCAGTACTCAGATGCTCGGGTCCGTGTATTGTTATGAATACCTCTGCTTGCAAATACGGCATCTACGATTTCGTGTTTCTAACGTACTATCTAAATACAGATACAAGGTACGGCGAACAGGGTGCAGACCTTCCACGGCAAGTATTCGTATAAATATTAAATATATACGTTAAATATGCATAATGGGAGTATATAGAACCGCATCAATAATAGTTGCGCCTCAATCAATTTCAAGGAAGACCAGCTAGCTCCGAATTCTACGAGCATTTCACCATCTAACGCATTTCTCCTAATGGAATGCAATACCAACCAACTCAGGCTCGAGAGTTATTCTACTTCGTACTAGTGATATAGTCTCTCGTTAATGGCTGCTGCCTGGCTTGAAAAACGTTCGTGCTCGTCTTTCGCTCTGCGCCGCCGTCACCCTGCTTACAAACGCCCCTTCGGCACTTCTTGTGAACAGCCCAAATGCGCGAGCTGAGCGCACCAGTGGAAAAGGGCTGTCCTAAAGAGAACTCGCAGTATAATGGCACTTTTTGTATATCCCGTTTAAGACCTGTATCCACAAGTGCTGTGCTTTCTCCCCACCTCCCACGCAGCGCAAACGACCATCTTGATTGTCCTCATGATGCATAACAGGGCGAAACCATTTTATCCCATTCTCAAAGTTCAATCGAATTTTATTCAGATGCCGAAGACAAACTGAGAATATTTCAACGCACGCACTTAGTTACGTGAATGTGCGTCGCTTCGGATCTCCCTTAAACTCTAGGGCACCTTCCAGTGCGTAGACACGATACAGTGACTCTTGACAATTTGCGCAGATTTTGCTTCTTCCAGAAGCAATCGAGTCCTGCACGAAAATATCCGTGTTGGTGCACCCCTGCAAACAATAATTGCGCAAGCTCGTCCGTAGCGGGATACAGTCATATACAGTCATGTTCCCCAATAGCCAACATACATACATGCAAAATCAAATTGAGTAATTACCTTGGAAACATTGAGTATGTAGAGCTGAGAACTATGCTTATTGTGTCAACACGCCAAAATACTGTGTGCTATATCTGCATGCTCAGAAGATGAACGGAATGCAGCTCCAATGTATTTTGGGTCGTTCTCCGGGCGCCCCCCCTCAAACCCATCTCAATCTGTGAATATCCAACTTCATGGGAAGTGTGCAAATGTGCTTAGGCTCCTCAAGGGCAAGCTAGGCGCAGAATGGCAGACCCCGCCCGGTCACAGGATGCTGGGGGAAAGCCAAATGGAATTTCTCAACCTTTCGTTTTGCACCGTTGCAGCCTATATACTACAGGACCAGATAATTTGTGGATTACGCTTAGTGTTCTGTACAGAAATGAGCAGCGCCGCTAGTGTGCACGTCGTAAGCCCTGCACAACAGAGCGCAGAGGAGGCCTACAGCGGCTTGAAGCGTTCGCCGGCACTCTACCACTTACCGCATATCAATGTTGATTAGCAATACATGCTCAATGCACCGGGTGATGCCAACACAATTGGAGCAAAGTGCGCCGAACATTAATATCATAGGCTGCTTTGCAATCCTAGGAGCGCATTAAAGTATGAATATGCACGACTGTTCCACGTCGAACCTCACCGGCCCTCAAGGCCATGAACATGCAGCAACTGCAGATAGACGGCGTGGAGCCTTCCCAACAATACTGTAGCAAACAGCTTCGTGAGCAAGTCCGAAACTCTCAGTCGGATTTTCACCTTGAAAGCCTGCACACAGATTAACCAAGTCACGATGTGCTACTCAAGGCCGCAGCATTTTCATGCACCATATATAAATCGAGCAGCAAGGCTGGGCGTCTACCAATTAGTCGCCCAAATTCGCTAGTTTCCAACGCAATCATGTATTCCGAACTTGGCAGGTACACCTTCTGCGTTGAAATACCGAACAGACAGAACCGCTCAGCAACCAGGATTACTAATAACGCAAGCACTCAACACCTGCTATATAATTCTCAGAAGTAAATTTTGGTGAATTAGGGAAGGAGCCCGCTGTTCTAGCACTTCAGAAGACCACAGCAGCTGAAGTAGTACTTTCCACAGCACTGCTGGCGCTACGTCGTTGATGGTGTCTACCCATACAGAGAAAGAAAGCCCCAAAAGAAGCTGACACAAAAACTAAGAGTGAATAGCTGACAGCTCTTCAGGCGTCCTCTCTTATCACGGACGGAAGAGACGAACATTGCGTTCAACAACACGATACATTGCTCACTGCATTGCTGTGGCACCATAAAGATAGTCACGCAAACTAAGCCCTCCTTCGTTCTCATCGCAAAATTCTCAATGAGCTGAAGTGGCTGTCCGCTGGCTTTTTGAATAGCGCAGGCCACCTGCTAGCTATTCAATACTGCTGCGCCAGCCACTCTCCAGGAACTGCCGCTCTAAACATAACGAAGATACAACGAGGGCACAAGTATCTGCGGAAATATGACTAACGTCCTGCCGTCGTCAACCGCTCCATGCGCAGTATTGGCCTAGTAACGCAGCACGTAAAGGACACAAGGCATGCACTGATATTGTGTCGCTGCGCAGATCTCCAAGCACTCCAAAACAAGCGACAACTGAAACATCTGCGGCAAGAAGAGCGTCTCGCGCTTGCAAAACACTGGGCCGTTCACCTCGAGCTCGAACCTGTTGGTTGGGTGGCCACGACCGTCAGCGATCTATATAATTGTAGGCAGTTTGGACAACGGTTGCGCATCGACATTTCGCTCGTTCGACGCGACATGCATCATTCTTAAACACTCGATCCCACCTCAACACCCACTGCTTTTATGATTACCAGAGTATATGACGCAATTGAGCTTCATTTCACTCAACTGTCGGATACATTGCACTGGGCACGAAATTCAAACAACTGCCTGTGGCGAACAGGAAAATCAATAATATTAACAAGTCACTGAAGGTTCCTGCAACGCTTGACCCTGATCCGCCAACGCTACCGTCCCGACTAAGAGGTATCAGGATCCACTGCAGAATAGCAAGGCCAAACAAGAGACGCATTTGCCTCCCAAGCGTGGGGCCTTCCTATTCCTTTTGTTGGCATGTATGTGCTCTTTTTGTATGTGAGCGCACAGCAAGATATTCTTGTGTATGGCTCGCACACCAGCATACATGCAAAATACAGGATACGAGGCGTTATTGATGTGCATGTTCCTTCTACATACGCGTGTGCACCTGAGCGCACAGCATTACTTGCCATCACAACGGGGGCAACGCAGCAAGCATACAGGAGAACGGCTTGTAATATCTGCCTACGGTCACGTCTAACAGCCTGGCCACAGCGGTCCCCCCCTTTATCGATCCCCTTCATAACTGCGGATACAAAACCTATATTTACTTCCTGGGCAAAGCAGAATGCAGTTGTAACAGCGAAGATTGCTATGCCCCATCTTCAGATGACCTCATGTGAATTGCAACAGCTCTCAATGTATGCAGCATGCACGCCCTACAGCCCACCATGTTGGCATTGCATACAATTCACGACCTTCCCACAAAGACTGTCAACAGCCGGACGAAGGAGTTGGCACCTCAACGTATTAATTAGGCCGGGAGTTTTGTTGTGAAATGCCAACATGAGAAATGCAACCACACGTCCACTCGCAGAGCCCATAGCTGTTTATCACGTGGCTCACGCTACTACACGGAGGCGCGATAAAGCTCGTCTAGCTAGAAAGAGACACTTCCAGGGGTCACCAATCCATGAACGCAAAATATCAAAGGCATACGCTGTAATGGCATGCACGAAATGATCTGTTCAGCTAGTGTCTACCCATCTAAGGGCACAGCTCTACCTTCCTTTGCCGTGCTTGCTAAATGTGATTGACGTATGCATAGGCAGGGCGAGAAAAGCTGCATGACTTCTGCAGGTCTCATAGCAGCCTGTTTGCACGCTTGCCGCTACCCCATGAGAATGCCCACAACTGCCAGCTATAATGAGCGCATACAATCTGGGCAGGACACACTTTATCTCAACAGAAGTAGGGGCACGTATACGTATGGCACTGCGCAGTGTTTCACTGATCTACGTGTTGTAGATTGATCATTAGCAGTGTAGGTGCAAACCGCAGCTTCTAAACGAGGCAACACATTGCATATGCAGTACAAATATCTCGGCAAAAAATTGTCAGCTTGCCCTCACACACCACGAATTTGCACCCGTGCATAGCCCACGATACCCACCACGTTCTCACAATTGCGCAAAGAATCTGCATGTACGCTGGGTGTTCTGGAGTTGCTGCAAACTGTTTTGGAGGCTTGGATGGCCCTATTTATTCAAGTCTAGCATTACATTTGCTCGCATACTTCCTGGTCAAAACAGAACACTCGTAACGCCAAGTACCTAGTCGCCTCACCACGGTCGTATCCTCGCCCACGCCCAGACGAGATAGCCCAGATGTACAGATCCCCGGGCCCCATGCAAAATTCCGTTTATTAGTCAATCGACGAAGGCGGAAATCCACCCAAGGTTCCATCTGGAGGCATGGCGGGGTCCATGTGCAGGTGCCGACTACTCAAGGACCATCCATAATCGGAGATTATATCATCCTACGTAATGAAAATAGTTCGCCTACAAGATTAAGGGATCCTGTCTTACATTAGCCTCTGATTAATGCGAAGGTGCTAGGAAAGGTCTACCGCAAGATGGTTCGTTCGAGTGAATATCAGTAACGTACTCATCTTACATCTACTGCGAACTAAAAATGTGTGAACGCCTTTCACAGAAAGGAGCCACATACCTGCAAAACGAGTTTTCGTTCCCTTCTCTGCTAGTGTAGCACTTCACAATGAGATACCCACTGTGCGTCCCTTAGTGAAACTGCCAAGCAAGCTTGAGAAAATCGTGTTGACGGCGCTGTAGCTGCTCGCCCTTATTACCGTTCTCCCCAGGGCGGCCATCGCCTCATATATTCACGCTGAGGTCCAATGCTTCCACACGTCAGGCACAATCGCTGTTGCTGTTTCCTCCTACCATGCATACGGCACATCAAGAAACCCCTCAGCAAAGGGTACCCGTGGAGAACGATGGAGCTGCTAATCCGCGCCGTGCAACGTCCTCCATCTGCATGCAAGCAGATACGAGCCAGTGCAGCAACTGTCCAACACAAAAGTGTTCATGAGCACGGAGACTAGACGAGCTCGTTTCAGGGTGCACACGCTGAGTGCAAACGGCCGTGCCACGACAGTGCAGGGAACGTTGTCCATACTGCCTGTAAATGTCACCACCCAGTTCTTTCATATGCAGGTCCACCAGCGACAAATAATGCCTAAACCCCTAGTGACAGGGAGGGGACTTCCACCAGGGCAAGCGAGCCCAATTCAAGTGTAGTATCCACTGAAAAGTAATCAGTCCAGCTGCCTGGCAGCACGGGGTGCCCTTGCCGAACCGCATCTTGTTGGCAGCTGAACAACAGTCAATCATGCTCAAAACGAAGAACACATATCGCGCACGTGTCCGACTGGGTGCTGCAGCGCATTAAACTTCGATGATTGTGGAAAGGCGCTACCAATACAGCGCCAAGGTAGCCCGCTCCAAAGTATTAGCGACACAATCACACATGCCTACTGCGAATAACAACTCGACTATAGTCACTGAAACGGAAATATCCGCCCGCAAATGTTTTCCCTCCTTCTGTGCTATTTTTTCGCTATATAGCGAAATGCTGGCATGAATAACCTAAGGGTTCTTTCTGCAACTACCACATATTGCACCATAAATTCGCGTACACTGTTGCTGGTGTAGGGTGTTTCCACACCGACTCATGACATAGTTCTGGAATCACCCTGCACCATATCAAAGAAAAGCACGATTATTGCAAAACAAATTCCCAGTGGTCACACTGTAACTCTCCCAACCAGCACGCAGCCGCACATGCACCAATGCCTGCTGTCCTACTGCCTGCAACGTGGTGGCGAAACCCCATAAGGACGCCAAGAAGATGAATCCGCCCTGCACCCTTAATAGCAATGGCTAGCTGTTTGACTAAGTAACCGCAATTGTGGCTACTAATTATGGACATACTTCCTGCAGGTAAGAACCCACTACTAGCAGGCAGAAATCTGCCATTCCTAGGCGTAGATTCAAGCACAAAAACTGCACACCTGCTCAATGATCAGGCGTGGATATGCACTAGCTTTCCGCCTAGCAATGCCTATGCATCGCTTGGCACACCAAGCCTGCTTCAAACGGGGCCAGCAAATTGAGCCCATGTAACGACTGCACAAAGGGCATGTGCATGGAAGGGATGGTTGCGCCAAACTGCGTCTTGTTGGCATAAAAGAGAGCGCTGGAAATTCTCAAGGCGGACAGTTGACTCTCCAATTTGAACACAGGCGTGCTGTAATCACGCCTGCCCCCTATACAAAAGAAAGGGTACCACGAACACTGCGAACGAGCAGGATCGCTCGAAATAACATGGCACATAAATGAATTTCACCTTCGCTGAACAGAGAAAACAGCTTGGATGGCCTTGGCAAACTAGAAGCAACGCAGGGGACTCTTCGTGCTGTACTTCCGGCAGTACATGGGTCTATGCACATCGCACTGGCCCCCTGTCGGCCGCAGCCGGATTTTATATATTCCTGCTATCATCAAAGCAACAACAGTAAAACGTACCCAGGTTGGGCATCAATGCTACTGATCGATGATCGCATATCCTAGCAAATAGCCGCTGTTGCCCCCAACTACGTATTTCGCCCCGCCAGCTCACTGGAGACGTTTGCTGTGTCCTACTCTGCTTCACAAACGTACGCCGAACCGGCCAAACATCTCCCCCTAGCAGGTAAAAGGGAAGAGCATAGATAAAGTGAAGCAAAACAGATGCATCACACGCTGCAACTCAAAAACGTATGCACGCGCGCAAATATCCATCTGTGCCTGCTATCATACAGCCTGCAACATGACAGTACCCACGACAGCGCCGACAGGGTGAGTTGGTGTCTAAGAGCACATTTAGGTGGCAAACAAACATTGGTGGGTGTGTCTGCATGCAATGGCACTGAAGCCATAGCTACCGCACGGACCTACGCTCGCACAGATACACCCGATAACCAGAGGATTTTCGCACACAATAGCTGTCCGTCAACGCTTGCGTACTCTCCCGTCGGCAAAAACAGCTGAATACAGCAATGGTTAGAGAACCAAGCCCAAGAGGAATATCAGGTGCTCGGAAATGTGACGAAACTGGAGAGGGTTTCCAGAAAAAAAATTACATCTGGCGTGTAAATCAAGGTGGATCGCGATTGGCTCACGCAGATTACGACGGTGTTCCGAACATCGTGCCGTGAGATGGCCAGTGCGAAAGACTACAAATGGCACATCCATTACTTCACCTCCTCCGAACACACAAGAAGTTCACCAATCTCAAATGTTACAGTGCCCTCTGACGGTGCAACAGTATATGTGTTCTTAAATTCGAACCCCATGGGAACTGAGGTGATTGGTTTTGCCAGTGCTTCCCGTGGCAAGCCCCTGGCTACACCCATATTCCACACATCGATAATATTCAAAAGTGCCTGGCTGCCCGACGATGGTTTCCTTTAGCGTTGTAATAAGCAAAGAACTGAGCAAGTACAGTGTGCCATGTAAAACCGAATCTAAAACTGCTTTGCCAACTGAACGGTTGGTACGAATCACGGCAGAGTTACTGTTATCCTCGAGCATGTAATTCGCAGTGCATGCACTGCCCCACCGATTTACTGAGGAAGTTTGCAGTTTCAGGATCCGTCGCGCAAACCCGCATACATACACGCTAATTCCCCTTTTGTGTGAATGAGAAAACGAAATATGGTTAAAGCACATCGCACACTCATTTCGTCTCACAATGCGACCCCATATATGTTGATGGATGCGTACACGCGCATCCTTGGTTGGGACCATACCTCCTGTAATGATATCAATGAGCGAGTGTAGCCAACGACGTTGCCTGCAAGAGGATACATTCCGGCCAAAATAGCAAGCGATTGTGTGATACTGCTGCCGTACACGTGCGCACACGAACTGCAGAATCCCACATAGCGTATTCATCTAGATTTGCGCTCTGCAAAAACGTGCTACACTCTACCGGCAGACGCACATGATTTCAACCTGGGAAACCATGCTGTCATGCAGTAGGTTTCAAGCTTGGGCTTGGTACCAACGGCACGATAATGCAGCTTGCTTTACGGACAGTCATTGTCGAATCGTGTTATGGCTAACCTAATTGCAAGCCAAATGGAAATTTGAACAGTTCGAGATATACAGCAAGCATAAACTACCTACACAGCACAAGCCGGTTTTGCTTCTGACTATATTGGTGTGCTCTGAGCAAGTTGCCATTCGATACCCAACACGAAAGAATAACACCAACAAATTCACTAATTGCGCCTACCACGAACACATATCAGATTTCCTAATCTCGTCAAACCACAAACACCTGCCCGCCCTCAGGACCCTGCTCTGTTTTCTGCTATCCATTTGTTCAACATAGGGCTACAGTTGAGCCCACATTTGCTGAAACGCCAATCGTACTCACCCAGTTCGTGTTGGTCCTGCCGTCAAAGGCAGTCTGTCCTCCGTTATGTCTGTGCATAAAACAGCTACCACATCACGTAGCCGGCTAAGCGCAAGCATTACTCAACGTTCTATGAAGACTACAGCGTAGTCGCTGCTGCCCCCTCCAATGCATTGCACAGCATATGCACTGCCCCAAAACCTCCCTGACATTTGTCCCGCCAGCTCCCGTCACAGAGTGGATGCATCGATCTTCAGCAGTGGCAAAGAAGAGCGCTACCAACGCAGACGAAGGCTTCCATGCAACCCGCAGTGCACAGTCATACAACGGCATCCGGGAAATCTCGCATACGGCCTGGTGTTCAGTACTACCAACAACCACAGCATGCTCGTTGCTTTTAAGCGCATACACAGTACTAAAAGAGAGTGCACGTAACGCCGGCGAAGCCTTAGCTATACCGCACGGTGCGGCTAGGGAGGCTCACAAGCACACTGCATAGCTCTACGAAGTACAACTGTACGTAAAATGCCTTTCCGCGAAACATCTGTATCTACTCCTACCGGCGCGCGGATCTACTTCTTGGCGGGGCTGGCCAACCAAGACAAAGCTCAATACCTATTCCACGGCAATGAGTTCGGTTACACAGAGAGATACCATCGAAACAGGATACTTGTGGGAAGACAAACGACAATCAGAACGAAGCAGTTTAAGTGAGAAATGCGGACTGTTGCCGTGCCTCCCGATCGACTCTCCATAGTATGATCAAATTCAGTGAGCAACCAACCGATCCCAAACTAATAAAACCCATTTCAAATTCACATATTGCGCTTTCCGGGCACACGATTCCTGGGATAATATCACCATACTAGAATCACACGCCCGAAATGACCGGAAGGCAGCCCTAGACACTCCACCTACTCCGAGCTCAAAACGCTCAAGTAATCTTACTAAACCAAAATCACACGCCAGCAATGTTTGTTTGTTCCGGTTTGGTGTTTGTTTGTAGGGTTTGGTTTGTTCCCTCGCTGCACAATATTAGCTGCGGGAGCTACACGTTCCGCGCCCGCAGTGCAGACACGAAAGTATTTATGCAATTCGCGAGGCCCCGCCGTCATCCGCGGCCTGCTACTCGCCTACTCATATCACCCGTACTACAAATGCTATTGTACACAGTTGTGATAGCAAACAAAAATACTCACCGTGTGACACAAGTCACCGGGTAGTGGCTATCGCGTCTATCGCGTCCTGTAAACGTTTGTGCTGCACATAGCCTGTCCCACTCATTCACTGGTGTCGTCTGTAATGCCATACTCTATCTCACCAACGCACACCACAGTACCGATGTACCCTCCATGCGTAGATGCACAGGTGCAGTAAAACGGCTACACAACAAAACAAACATTCACTTATATTCCCGTTGCAATGTCATATGCGTGCGCCACTGGAACTGTATGTCCATGACCGCCATCTGGCAGCCTGAAACGTACACGCACACACAAGTGTACCAACATGGCGTACTTGGTTATGGAGTATCAACTAGCCACAAACCGCTCTAGCTACTTTGTGGCTGGTATCCCAGAACTCTGGCAAACATTTATTTACGTACTCTCTGGACACGCAGCGCCATGCTGCAAAGCTAGACAACGCCTAGCAAAACTGCTACCGCAAAATGACACACAAACACACTACATAGCCCAACGAAACTCAACTGCAGATAAAATGCCTCTCCGGGAAAATTCCACTTCAACGCCTGCTGGCGGGGGATCTACTTCCAGGCGGGGCTGGCCAACCAAGCCAAAGCCCAATACCCACTGCGCATCGATGCGTCTGGGTGGACGGAGAGTTACTAACGAAACATGATACTTGTGGGAAGGCCAACGACAAGTTGAACGAAGCAACTGAAGCACATGAAGTGCCAAATGCAGACTGTGGCCCTTGTTCCCGTTCGGATCTGCCGACTATATTGAAAAACAGTGGGCAATTAGTCATATGGTGCCGTTCTCGACTTAATAAACATAGCACATTTAGCGGTTTCACTGATTCTGTGCACACGGCTGCTCAACTAACCCTGTAAAAAGCCAGCAATACGGGTTTGGATTGGCCCAGCGCTACTCATTAATTGCCGAATGAGCTACAGGTTGCGCGCCTGCCGTTTATACACTAGAGTACTTGAGCAATTCGTAGCTGTCGCGCCCTTAGCCACGGCCCGACCGCCTTCCACCATCATCGCCTTCAACAGTGGAACCATCATAACATACTAGGGGGGTAGCCGCCTGCAGCAGTGAACGATTGATCCTAGTGACCTTTTCGCTGCTGCTGGCTCCTAGCAAGCATTGCTCTACTCGCCTACATCCACACGGATTAATCGGGACCGCTTGGAATGGCAGACGCTATCGAGGACGTGCAAATAACTGCGGCGTAATAGTCTACTTCAGCTGATTCAGACAAACAGCACGCTTAGACCAGAATGAACTCCCATCGCTTCCAGCCCTGCAACTCCATAAGACCGTGCTAATGAAAACAAAGAAACAAACAACCATACCTACCATCCGACAGCCTGAAAGGTAAACCCACGTATCACTGCACCAGGAGGGTGAGCCTGCTTCGAAAGCTTCCAGCTCGTTCCAAACTGTTCTCGCTGCTAAATAGCGACTACCTACTTAGCTCGCGCATCTGAATCTGTACACTGTATTCTCCGCTCAGGCACAGAAACCCTCTGTAGTCCCATAGTCTATCTGGCGGATTCATGAGCGCCGCGAAACTTCCATGTCGAGCTGACGCAAAAACAAACACTTATACAGCAGAATGACGTCCGACTTACCTTCAGACCCTAACGTCATTAACCCGTACCCGTGCAAGGTTCTATCTACGCCTGCACTCGTACAGCCTGAAATGTAACACAGCCCACAAATGACCAGAACAGATATGGCCGCTCCCAATGTGATATACAGCACATGAAACAGGGAGCGCTTGCAACGCTACAAACGACGTAGCTACAACGCGACAGCAGGCGCCTGCATTGCCCTACAATGTCCACGCCTCCACATACACAAACTTCGTACCAAGTACTGATATTACTCATACCGCCAGGAAACATCGCATTCAAACACGGCAAGCCATGCAACGCCAATGCCAGTAGCAATTGCAAAATGATGCAGCTGGTTGGATATAGGGAGTCTCTTTAGGGCTTCTACTTGTCTCAGGCACAGCGACAATCCCAAAATGTCAGGAGATGTAAGGAATGCACAGTGAGAGCCTGGTTCCTGTCCGACCCTGCTTAATATGCTAAAAGGCAATGTGCAGCAAGCAACTAAATGCCGAGTTGCATATGCGCAAGAGGCGTCCTAGGCACTCCACCTACTCCGAGCTCAAAAACGCTCAAGTAATCTCACTAAACCAAAATCACACGCCAGCAATGTTTGTTTGTTCCGGTTTGGTGTTTGTTTGTAGGGTTTGGTTTGTTCCCTCGCTGCACAATATTAGCTGCGGGAGCTACACATTCCGCGCCCGCAGTGCAGACACGAAAGTATTTATGCAATTCGCGAGGCCCCGCCGTCATCCGCGGCCTGCTACTCGCCTACTCATATCACCCGTACTACAAATGCTATTGTACACAGTTGTGATAGCAAACAAAAATACTCACCGTGTGACACAAGTCACCGGGTAGTGGCTATCGCGTCTATCGCGTCCTGTAAACGTTTGTGCTGCACATAGCCTGTCCCACTCATTCACTGGTGTCGTCTGTAATGCCATACTCTATCTCACCAACGCACACCACAGTACCGATGTACCCTCCATGCGTAGATGCACAGGTGCAGTAAAACGGCTACACAACAAAACAAACATTCACTTATATTCCCGTTGCAATGTCATATGCGTGCGCCACTGGAACTGTATGTCCATGACCGCCATCTGGCAGCCTGAAACGTACACGCACACACAAGTGTACCAACATGGCGTACTTGGTTATGGAGTATCAAATAGCCACAAACCGCTCTAGGTACTTTGTGGCTGGTATCCCAGAACTCTGGCAAACATTTATTTACGTACTCTCTGGACACGCAGCGCCATGCTGCAAAGCTAGACAACGCCTAGCAAAACTGCTACCGCAAAATGACACACAAACACACTACATAGCCCAACGAAACTCAACTGCAGATAAAATGCCTCTCCGGGAAAATTCCACTTCAACGCCTGCTGGCGGGGGATCTACTTCCAGGCGGGGCTGGCCAACCAAGCCAAAGCCCAATACCCACTGCGCATCGATGCGTCTGGGTGGACGGAGAGTTACTAACGAAACATGATACTTGTGGGAAGGCCAACGACAAGTTGAACGAAGCAACTGAAGCACATGAAGTGCCAAATGCAGACTGTGGCCCTTGTTCCCGTTCGGATCTGCCGACTATATTGAAAAACAGTGGGCAATTAGTCATATGGTGCCGTTCTCGACTTAATAAACATAGCACATTTAGCGGTTGCACTGATTCTGAGCGCAGAAGTGCTTAGCTAATCAGGTCTAACCGGAATTGCAAGCCGGCTATGCACTTTGCTGCGGCAGAACAGCCTACGTGAGCTGATTCAGGCAATTGCAGCAAGCGTAGGCCAGAGCGAACTCCCATCGCTTCCTGGCCTGCAACTCCATAAAACTGTGCTCATGGAAATAAGCAACCATACGTCCCTTCCGACAGCCTGAAGGTTAAACGCATCCGTCACTTCACCAGGAAGGTGAACCTGATTTAGAAGCTCCCTGCGTGCCCCAAACTGTTATCGCAGCTAGATAGCGAATACGCTCATAGGTCTCGCAGCTGAATTTGCGCATACTCTCTGGACGCAGCAGTCGTCTATCGCATCACCAGAGAAGGCTTCACCACAGTGGATCCAAATATCGGTTCGCACACACTGTATGACCCCACGATAATCAGGCGTCCAGGTGCTCTCTGTCACATACTACGGTAACTCCTGCCGGCTGGTGCAGCAGTTTCAAACCGGGGCAAGCCAATCAAGCTCAGGCGGAATACCAACTGTAACGAAATGCACCTGACCGGGTAACGGTTTCTCGTCGAATCGCCACCTGTTGGGAGACTGGCAGGACACCACAAGCCAAACATGAAGTGTGGGAAGCATAATTGTGTCATGGTTTTCCGTTGTCCTCAGCCTACTATGTTGGGATGCTACGAGCTCGTAGTTGTGTGATACCCAGTTTGAACAAATGCAAAGGAAATGTCCATGCATTGTGCCCACCCAGCACAACGAATATCAAAGCCAAGACCTAGAAATGCCGCTTAAGGTTGTGCTTAACAATTGCTGCACAGTTGGCCACATGTTCCGCGTCACACCATACGAAGCACCACTACTGCCTTCCTAATACAAGTTTCTCACGGTGTCGGCCACGGCGCGCCCTTCAGTATTCCCGGCCTTCCCAGGAAAACTAACACTGGGCGCAGTTGATCTCGCAGAGATATCGCCAAGTCTATAAATCACCACAATGTCCCTGCTGGCTCCTAGCACGTACTGGGATTCATATACACTACCACATGCAGTTCACTGACGTCGTGTCTATCTGCCTGGTATGCGCACATGGCGTCGAAGCCAATGTCTCGAGTAAATGTAAAAACAGCAAGACGTCAGAAAAACGATCTTGCACTTCCCTCACAGAGACGGCACAAATTTGCACCCATGAAAATATACATTCAGTGCTGTTCCCATACAGCCTCAAACGTAACATTGCCCAAAAGAGCGCCAGCCTGATGAGCGTGCATCCGGGGGCATACAAAGCACACATAGCAGCGCTCGTACGTACAGCCGGAGAGGCTGTAGCTACACTACGGCCACAGAAATGCGCAAAAATGCAGCATGGCCCAACGACGCGCACCTGCAAATACAATAGCTCTCTCCCAAAATTCCGATTTTGGGCCTATCGACAGCCGAGGCTACATTCAACGACGTCAATCTATGCAGTGCCACGTTCAATGCCAACATCAAAACGATGCGGCTGGCTGTGTATAGGGGATGCTTGCAGGGTTCCTACTTGTTGGAGGATCAACGGCAAGCCCAAGGCAGACGCGTTGTGGAATGCAAACTGACGGACGGCTCACGTTCGTCTCTGCTGCGCCATCCGATGCCGAGCAAGAATTAATGAAAATGGCATTCTTATACACTTCACCTAAAGGTCAGATGGTGTGTGCCAAAATCATGACAATGGAGAGGTGATACAAACTCCCTTCCGCGAGGCCACTTGCTTGAGAAAATACCATTTACATTCATAAATGGCACCTGATCTGAACACAAAAGAACAAAATCAGACTGGCAGAATATGAAGCCCTGATCTACTCCGCTGGTCCTCATTTTCTGGGTGCAAGCACCACGAATATTTATAGAGCTCATGATGGTCCCTTCGTCAGCCATCCTGCGCCCTTCGCTAGAGCTGCCATTTGCAGTAAAAATATCACTACCCACAATCCGATTGTCCATTGATCGAATTCAACGTCTCCACCTGTAGTCGCTCCTCCCCCGTACCACGTACTGCTGAGGAGATACACTGTGCTTCACCAACTATGAGATTATCTATAGAGGCATAATATGTATCGCAAATTTATACCAAAGCAGCGAAACACCCACGCATACAGTTAACACCGGAAAGGAGCACAGCACAGCCGAATAATAAACTCCCAATCACACTGCAGCACAATTGGTCTGTCTGTACACATATCTAGCCATGCTTGATCTCGTACAGCCTGTAGTGTAACGGTACACAGGGAAGAGTTGCTCGGGTAATACGCACTAGGCGAGGACAAAGAGACATACAGGACACGTACAGAGAGGATACACACAGTGCTGCCCCCCGTTTACTGCTGCCTCACCAGTAGCATAAGATGCCGTGCGCAGAGAAAAATCGAAGGCACCGTTCACAAACTGCGCCTGGTCCGAATACAAAGCAGCAGATTCATGCAGGGCCAGAAGCACCTGCCTGGGCCATCCGACATTCCTTCGTGGAACCACCTAACTACACAATTTGCTACGGTTTGGTTTTCCAGTCTTTGTGCATACGCTAATGGTATTTGCACAATTGGTGTTAACGTTCGTGTCGGCCGCCGCGCGCCCTTCATTTTGGCAGTCCTCCGCAGAAGAAGTACTACCCTTCACAGCCGGAGTGGAATCGATATCACTGAAATTCGAGCTCAGGTCACTGCACACTCGCCCTCCCAATCCGCCTGGCACACTGCTTGTTTATGACATCAAAACTCCGTTAATATCCGTAGTGCTGGAACATCCCTCCCGATACCAGAAGGGGACATGCGCCTAGACAAAACCGAACTCCCACACCTTCGCACACTGCAACCTAACAAGCGCAACGAGCAAACCTGTCCGCGCGTGTACAGGTTTGTACAGCCTTGCCTACCACAAAACGGCCCCAACCACAATGGAGCACGGGGCAAGTCTACTAATCTCGCAAAAACTCCGAGGTCGGCCTGCAGGCCGATTTCCGTTTTCTTCTGTGCTACTCCACTGCTACACAGTCGAGTACATATTTTGCGTTGTTTCTGTGCGCACGCTATGCTGCTCTACAAGGTTCCTGTTGGCCGAGCGGTCCGTCATCTGTCGTTGTACCCCACGCCAGTTCTCTCCAGCTACCTTGGTTTCCTCGAACAGCTACCAACGTACACAGCCTTGCTGGTCGGCAATACTACTAAACGCTTTACACGCATCACTGCATAGTCGCTGCTCCCAACTATCACACAGTGGCCTACAGAAAGTCGGCCGCACCAATTCACTCGGAAGGTTTGTAAAAGTCAGGCTCTGCCTCGGCAAAGCATAGTAAAGCATACCCCCTATCGGAACATATCATACCACAAACTACCATGATATAAATACGCGCTTAGGGCAGGATGCACCTCCGCCTATCCACAGCGTACAAATTCACAAGGATGCACACCCGAATCCATGCGTATTTCTTCCATCAGCCCCGAATCCAAGTGCACAGGCACGACCACAGGCACACAGACTCATACAGACAGACAGATAAACAGACAGACAGACAGACAGACACACACACACACACCCCAACCCACACACCACTCTCTCATAAACACATCACAACCTCCCAACGACATGCAGTGCGACGCACACA
>CAJFCX010000279.1:0-24754 GCA_904066255.1 Eimeria sp. OTU-X
GTTGTGTAGCCACTGGGTAGTGGAACCCGAAGCACAGTTTGGTGGCTTTGATCCCCCGAGCTTTTTGAAGCCGTTTCATGTCCGGAGGAAGTGTACTTCGTAAATCTGTCACTGATTTTCGTTCTTCAGCGGCATGCCATACCAAAGTATTCACAGCATTCCAATACTCTAGACAGGTGCAGGCGGGAGGCGTATGCAGAGGGATACGATGCGGTAGGCAAGACTGTTTGACGAAACTTGGATTTATGATCCATCGCCTTGAGGGAGCTGTGGAAATTAGCATCCACTTCTATCTCGGGTAACGTACAAACTGAGAGCTGTGGAAATTATCATGCTTCAGTTTGTAAGTTACCCGAGATAGAAGTGGATGTGCAGGTGTGCGGACTCAGGACGATGCATTGGTAAGTGGGGTAACATAAGGTTCTGGCATGCGCTTGTTCTTTTAATTGGTGGTGCAGTATATTTAAAGCGCAATGCGTGGAGCATCATTTAGGACAACGGGGCAGGATTGTTTCCAACGGTGGTCCGGCAGTTCCTTTTCCGGTGTTATGCTTGCGAACTACCTTACGCAGGACGTACGCACTTAGAGACGGACATGGCGTTTATCTCGGCGCAGTCATGGGACCTTTTGCGTTTTAGGTTACTTAGATGGGAAACGTGTGTGAGTATGCCGATGTGTGCATATCCGTGAAGTTGTAGTGCATGAAGCAACACAGCTGTGCTTCTCAGTTGAATGCATTGAGGCGCACCATTTTCAGCCAGGCTGGTTAGGCTTTTCGACATATGTTTGCTCGCGGCAGTGCCCGATATAACATGCGACTTTATTGAATTAATGACACAGTTGAGGTAGAGAAGCATACACAATACCGGGTAGCGAGGGACGCAGGATTACATCTGCCAAGGGCTTTGATGTATTGACAGCGAGCTCGGTAATATGTGGTTGTAAGCGGCCTTCCTTCAGGGTAGGATAGTAGCGGCGGAGGGTAGGTTGTGGGGTGTGGCCCATCTGACGTAAATTGTGCAAGTGCACATCTCGTTAGCGCGGAAAATGTGCAGAAACCGTACATGGTTGTGTAGCCACTGGGTAGTGGAACCCGAAGCACAGTTTGGTGGCTTTGATCCCCCGAGCTTTTTGAAGCCGTTTCATGTCCGGAGGAAGTGTACTTCGTAAATCTGTCACTGATTTTCGTTCTTCCCCGGCATGCCATACCAAAGTATTCACAGTATTCCAATACTCTAGACAGGTGCAGGCGGGAGGCGTATGCAGAGGGATACGATGCGGTAGGCAACAGACTGTTTGACGAAACTTGGATTTATGATCCATCGCCGTGAGGGGGCTGTGGAAATTATCATCCTTCAGTTTGTAAGTTACCCGAGATAGAAGTGGATGTGCATGCATGAGGACTCGGGAAGATGCATCGTCAAGTGGTTTAATAGACGATGTTGGTATGCGCTTGTTCTTTTAATTGGTGTTGCATTATTGTTGCAGTGGAAGGGGGTTGAGAAGACTTGCATCGTGTGCGACAGCGGTCCGGTAACGCCTTTTCTCGTATTACACAGGATGTACGCATATAGCAACAGGCATGTTTTTTTATCTCGGCGCAGTCACGGGACCTTTTGCGTTTCACGAACTTTAATGACAGGCGTGTGTAAGTATGCCGATGGGGGTAAATGCGTAGAGTTGCACCACAAGTAGAAATTCAGGACCGCGCTGCTTCATATATGACGTTGTTTGGCATGCGGTGGCGAGGATGCTCTGTTTGTCCCTGTGCATTAGCAAGAGATTGCATGGCATTACAAACGACCGCTGTGAATTTGTGGCGTTGTCTGTACCCGTGCAGCACAATACGTAGTAGGAGAGGGCTTTGCTTACGTGGTGGTTAGTGGCTAACGCGGACAAGCATTAGCGCGAGCTCTACTATATATGAGGGCAGTTGATCTAGGTAGGTTCAGCAAAACGTGGGAAAGGGGTGGCGACTCGCGGCTGCCGGCAGTTCTTGCGTGGACTGTGCAAATACTCATGGGGTTTGCACAATAGAGCGTAGAACGAGTAGCGAGTAGCTTATTGCTGAGTTGTTGAGTAACCCAAAAGAAGACAGGATGTACCCTATTGCATGCTGGTGTTACTAGTTCGGTCAGATTATTGAGGCAGCTTTATGTTTGGAGGAACTCTAGTTTGTGGATGTGTCCCTGATTCTCCAGCAAGGGGACCAGTATTGGTGGTGATTCCGCATTTTGTGTGCACGATTCTAGGGTTTCTGTGAGGCGAAGCTTTCGCTGGCGTTACAGTCGCTTACTGTTCCGATCAGAGCGTACGCACATGGTATACAACCAAATTTGCGTCGTTGCGGCGTGTTGTAGAGTAAGAACAGTTTGCACGATGTTTAAATTCTTCAAAACTAGAGGATCGTGTGCTCGTGCGTTGCGTATGCCGATTCTCAGTATGTACGATAACAGGCATGGATGTGTGTGCGCACATGTTTGGATCGCGCAGTTGCAATGTTAGATTATGTAGTAGCTTGCTACACTAATGAGTCCACTTCCTTGGTATCTACTGGGATTACGTGGTCTGACAAGGCCATGAATCTCGGTGATCCAGTGGCGTTGTAGGCATCAACTGAATCATCTGTGGGACCCAAGTAGGATCACGACATGACTTGCGGCAAGTACGTGTTAGTATTGACGGCCATGCCGATACTTCATGATGGTAAACGTTCTGCAGAGATCGAGACCTGCGAAAGATGGGCGTCGACCGGCAGTGCGCCAACCGCGAAGAACGCAAATATGCATAGTTTTGGCACAACGGAACGCTGAATCCGTAACTCATTGTGGAGGCAGGAGGCAGCGCGCACGAAAGGGAACCCAATAGTGCAGGGAGAGGTTTCGTGGTGAGCCCATTTCGATGTTTGTCTCAGAGGAAGTGCAGTTTGTAAATATGTCATCATGCTTCGTCATCCGGGCATCCACTGCACCCCTACATTGTAATACGGGGCATGCGGGATCCGTTCTTTAGTTCTGTGTGCTCGTTTCGCGTTTCCCTCGGTGGGGAGCATTGCCGACTCACCCCGGTATTCCAATGAGGTGCTGCTCGGGAAGGAGGTGCTATGCGGAAACCTGCATCCTTCACTTGAGCTTGGCGCAATTGCACTGGCTTTAATTTTGCTACCGCCAGGAATATACTCAGTTTTGGGTGGAGAGCTAAGGAACTTGCATCTGCATCGCACTGGATGTGGAATTTGCGTGCGCTCGTCTACTATCCCAGGTATCTACAGGGTTCGCTGGCGTTGTAGTCGATTGGGGGTTTGGATATAAGTATTCAGAGTTGATATGGGAACGTTTAAGCATCTACGAGGGTTTGCAACAACTCCGAAGCCAACGAAACTGGTTGATTCTCGTGGCTCGAGAATGTGAACCGTTATGTTTCAGATTGTAAGGGAGCAAGAAGCTTTGTGGATACACGGCAACATATGGAATTGTAGCGCAAGAAGTAGGGGCTTTAATTTTATCCTTGTTTAATCGCATACACGCAAACATATGAAATTGTAACGCAAGATGTAGGGGCTTTAATTTCATCCTTGTTCAGTCGCTTTGCGTTTGGGCTGCGCGATTTGCTTTTACGACGGAGTCTGACGACAAGTGAGTTGGTGAACGAGTGTTGGCGCACGGCCTCCTGTGCTACAAGGCACCGGCGATTACGTGGCAAGCTGCTTTAAACAATTAGGATGGTGATAGAAGTCCTTGAGGATGTTAGTTGCTCTGGGGCGAATGGGCGTAGCATACAGCGAGCGCGCCAGGTAGAAATTCTTTGTACGCTCTCGGCGAGTCCACACAAGAACGAGAAAGCCTCTGAGCTAGCGGATGTTTCTGGTTCTCGCGGTAGCTCTTGCCGTTCTGGGCTACAGTTCGTGTAACATGCGATTTTGTCAATTATTCTCGTTCGAGCTTGACATATCGCAGTGAATTCGTGATCACAGCTTTCAAGCATAGTGGGCGCTAACCGCATGTAAGCGTGATGCTGATGCACCTCTTTAGCATCTTTGCTTCTCTTTTCTGTGCCAAAACATGCTGCATGCAGTCAGCTAAGTCGTGTGGCGGTTGTTGCCAATGCCCTGGGTGAAAACAGTTCGACCTCCAGATAAACTAAATGCCCTCACGCTCTCAATAGGTATGAACGGAACGCTTGCCGGTAGGCGGCATGGCCTGCACGCATCGGTTCTGCAGCTTTTCTGCGCTTGCATACAACGGCTATGTAAAAGCCTTTTCTGGAGATTTAGGGCGGGCGCTCTACGCAGACCGTACGCACATAGCAACAGACATGTTTTTTATCTCGGCGCAGTCACGGGACCTTTTGCGTTTCACGAACTTTAATGACAGGCGTGTGTACGTATGCCGATGGGGGTAAATGCGTAGAGTTGCACCACAAGTAGAAATTCAGGACCGCGCTGCTTCATATATGACGTTGTTTGGCATGCGGTGGCGAGGATGCTCTGTTTGTCCCTGTGCATTAGCAAGAGATTGCATGGCATTACAAACGACCGCTGTGAATTTGTAGCGTTGTCTGTACCCGTGCAGCGCAATACGTAGTAGGAGAGGGCTTTGCTTACGTGGTGGTTAGTGGCTAACGCGGACAAGCATTAGCGCGAGCTCTACTATATATGAGGGCAGTTGATCTAGGTAGGTTCAGCAAAACGTGGGAAAGGGGTGGCGACTCGCGGCTGCCGGCAGTTCTTGCGTGGACTGTGCAAATACTCATGGGGTTTGCACAATAGAGCGTAGAACGAGTAGCGAGTAGCTTATTGCTGAGTTGTTGAGTAACCCAAAAGAAGACAGGATGTACCCTATTGCATGCTGGTGTTACTAGTTCGGTCAGATTATTGAGGCAGCTTTATGTTTGGAGGAACTCTAGTTTGTGGATGTGTCCCTGATTCTCCAGCAAGGGGACCAGTATTGGTGGTTATTCCGCATTTTGCGTGCACGATTCTAGGGTTTCTGTGAGGCGAAGCTTTCGCTGGCGTTACAGTCGCTTACTGTTCCGATCAGGGAGTATGCACATAACATACGAATACGTTCGCGTCGTTGCGGGGCGTTGAGCAAGCAGAGCAGTTTGCAGCAACGCTGAAGCACCCCAGGCGAGATCACAGTCTAGGCGCCGTTATGCGTACTGGTATTTTGTTAGCTTGTACGAGAACAGGCATGCATGCGTATGGGCATGTGTTTGGATCGTGCAGTTACATATTGCACAAATGCAGTATTTATCTTTAGGCTTGCTTTTCGTTGTTATGTTCTAGGTCGGGGTGGTTTGGCGTTCCGGTTGCGATGTGGGCCTCCAAGACACTTTAACAAGGCTAAGTGGTCTACTGAACTGGTGATGGTGGTTTTCTACAGCTCACGGCATACTGTGAGGCATCTGCGACTCCCCGGTGACTGCATTCGAACACGTATTGAAGTCGAAGGCCTACCCGCTTCTGCATGGTAGTGGTTGTTCTGCGGAGAGCGATAACAATGGAGTGTAAGCCGTGGCCGATGGCTCTTCCAATGCGAATTGTAAAACAGTCCTTGGCGGTGGCGCGACGTAAGACAGAACACGTTGGTCATACTGTAGAATATGAAGAAGGACGCAAGACAGCAGAACCACTAGTTCAGGGTGGTGTTTCTTGTTTGGTGCAATTCATTGAGCATTTTCACTTTCAGAGGAGGTGTAGCTTGCGAATGTGGCAATGCGTTTGGGTATCGCGCCCCATCCTACTGTAAAACGTTAATATTACTGAACCAAAGTATCGAGAGCCAAGAAACGAACAGAACCTTGGTCTCCACGTATGGGCTGTTTCAAAACTTCTCGAACACATTGGATTCTCGCAGTTTCCACAAAGAACCAACCCGTGAGGAGGTGCAAAAGTAGCAAGCTGCATTTATTTGCAGTTAAGCTTGTATTTGATTCGTTTGCCCATTGTGTTTATTATTTGGAGGAGAACTGGGCATGCGAGTGCGCGCGCATCGTGTGGTTGCGCGGTTTCTGTTCGCTTCACTACTCTCGAAGTGAAGCGAAACCTTTTCTGGCTTTGCCATCGCTTTACATTTTGGCCAGAATGTATGCACTTAATATGGAGTCAGACCTGTGTTTTGGCGTTATCACGGGTGCTCCTACGTTTCGTTCATTTTGCTGTCACGCATGGATGTGTATGTGCATGTAAGAGTATGAATGACGCTACGATGCACACGGAATTGTTTATTGATGTCCATGTCTCTAGTATCTATTGTAACGGGTGTGTTGGTGCTGTCGCGAGACAAAATATAGCCTAAGAAACTACCTCAGTGGATATGCAAGTGAGCATATGTGCAGAACAGTTGTAGGGGGCAGCAGCGACTTACACGGCAGTGTGTGTTGCACCAGTAGTAAATATTGATAGAGAGCTCGGTTACGTGCGTTGATAAGCCTTCTGCGAGGGAACGAAAATGGCGCAGGGCAAGCCACGGCCAATGGTGCTTCTAACACGGACAGTGCCGATGTGCAAAATTCTATGCACTACGTACCCCTGGTAAAGGACAAATTTAGACAAAGTAAATTTTGTACTTGAATAGCGATTCACGCTGCAGGAAGTGTCCAATGCGAATTGTAAAACAGTCCTTGGCGGTGGCGCGACGTAAGACAGAACACGTTGGTCATACTGTAGAATATGAAGAAGGACGCAAGACAGCAGAACCACTAGTTCAGGGTGGTGTTTCTTGTTTGGTGCAATTCATTGAGCATTTTCACTTTCAGAGGAGGTGTAGCTTGCGAATGTGGCAATGCGTTTGGGTATCGCGCCCCATCCTACTGTAAAACGTTAATATTACTGAACCAAAGTATCGAGAGCCAAGAAACGAACAGAACCTTGGTCTCCACGTATGGGCTGTTTCAAAACTTCTCGAACACATTGGATTCTCGCAGTTTCCACAAAGAACCAACCCGTGAGGAGGTGCAAAAGTAGCAAGCTGCATTTATTTGCAGTTAAGCTTGTATTTGATTCGTTTGCCCATTGTGTTTATTATTTGGAGGAGAACTGGGCATGCGAGTGCGCGCGCATCGTGTGGTTGCGCGGTTTCTGTTCGCTTCACTACTCTCGAAGTGAGGCGAAACCTTTTCTGGCTTTGCCATCGCTTTACATTTTGGCCAGAATGTATGCACTTAATATGGAGTCAGACCTGTGTTTTGGCGTTATCACGGGTGCTCCTACGTTTCGTTCATTTTGCTGTCACATGGATGTGAGCGTATGAATGACGCTACTATCATGAAATGCGGCCTTGGAGATAGCGTGTTGTCTGTGGAGTGCACGCTATTTATATTGAGTGGCTGTGCATTTCGTGTACCCATACGTATATGTTCGTTAAGGGCTTGCCTTTATATGCAATTACGTTGTCGGCTGCCCAGGAAGTATGCATACACTGTGGTTCAAGAGTTGTTGAGGTGCTGTTGGGCCTGCAGGCAACCCTTTGGGCAGAGACTACGACTCACTGACGGCAGGCAGCCGTCCCGATACGTTTGGTTAGTCGCACGATACCTTGAACCCCGGGCGAAAGCAGGTATACATATGTGTATTGATACTTTTGTGCTTGTAGAGCTAACGCGTACAATCAAGAGGGGCGAGGCCTACACCGGCACCGGCCTTGCGGTTATCCGGTGTTCTAGAGGCTGTACCACTCAAATAAATATGCGTTTTCGAACCTGCGGATGTGCCGGCACCAATTTGTATGGTGGCCAAGTGGGGCAGTATCGGTCCGTGGCAAGAGATGTGAATCTGATATGCCAAGGGGAGGTGCGCAAAGTGAGAGTGCAGCTGCTGTCCAGAGAAGTGCGCTGCATGGAAGGACCTGAGAGAGCGTGCAATGAGTAGCGTCAGGTCGAGGGCTTGAACCCCCAGAATGACCCCCCGAATGTATTAGTCCTTGCGCACATGCAGTTGGCAAGTGCATTGTTGGAATTAGATTGATTTACTCCGTTCTTTGGCATTTACTTCGGGACTATATTTTGACGCTGCTGTCTGTGTTTGCGAGACAGAGTCTGGCATTACAAAGCCTCTCTCACCCTGGGACGCCCGCTGTGTACGTCACTCTGCAGCCATTTGTTAGGACGAAGGGCAGCAAAATTTGTGGCATGAGGGTGTTTGGGGTCTACAGAGATTATCTAGTCCTTGGTTTGGGAGTGAGTGGAACTAATGAACTCATCAGGCTTTTGTTCTGGTTAGCCATTTAACCAAATTGTCTGCGTAGCACTGCAATCAGGCATCTGCAGGCGAATGGGGAGACGGCAGGTATGCGGTGTCTCCAATGGTCCTTTAACACTTGCGGGGTTTGCACCAGGAGGCTACAGTTGGCTGCACTTGTCAGCTGATTAATAACGGCAGACGATGCAGATGTTTGCATTTGGGGGCCTTGTTGAATAGTCAGCTGACAACTGAGTGAGGCATATGTAGTGAAGGCGAGGTAAGGGACATCCATGCGTGAAGGTCTTCGTGTTATGCAGTGAATGCGCGCAGGTCTACGGGTTGTGCGTAAACCTTCTCCGGCGATCTTTGCTCGCCGCTTGACGCAGGATGTACGCAATAAGATACGTGATAACTCTGTCACGTTGGGTACTGCCCGGCATGCAGATGCCGGGCATGATTGATGTGCTCCTTCGTATCCATAGATGCATGAAGTTGCCGTGCAAAAAGTGCGAAAACCTCAGTTAGGAGTGCTGTGCTTCGGTACCTGTTGGGCGAGAGTGCTTCACCTTGGCGGTTTACGTTTGTAAGATAGTTTCTGACACTAGAAGAGACATCAGTGAATTGTCGTTGCTGTGTATGCGTACTACGTGCACAATCTCAACGTGTGGTGGAAGGAAGAAACGAGTACATGCCGTACACGACGGCATGTGCCACGAGCGTTGGAGTACTGTCGGGGACCTCGGTAATTCTGGTTGTAACTGGCGTCCAAGGAAGGAGAGTAGGGGATGGTGGGCCGCGCGTCATAGGTCCCCTATGACATGGATTGTCTCTTTTGCAGGTAAAGTGTGCAGAAATCGTACTTTATTACCTAGCCATTGGGCAATGGAACCCGAAGTACAGTTTGGTGGTTTTGGTTCGCCAAGCTTATTGAAACTGTGTCATAATCCGAGGAAGTGGAGATCGTAGATGTCACTGAGTTTGGTTCAGCATCGTCGCGTCACGCCAAAGTACTCATAGTACTCAAATGTTTGCAGGCTTGAAACGTGTGCAGTGCGTGTTTGCACGTGGTGTTGCAGGGATGGCATGAACGTTTCAGAGTTTGGTCTTTCCCCCACCATGCAGGGATTCAGCAAGGACACACTAGGGAACTAGCTGTATCGTTTTGCACTTGACACGAACACCTGCGCTGGAGTCTGCTGCCCAGTTTCAAATACGCTCCTTATGCCGACCAGAGTACATGCAGTTTTTGTGTAGATATGGGGGAGCTACATATGTGATTATGCGTTTTGTGTGCTCGCATCTACTACCCCGCTACGTAGCCGACGGATTCTCTTGATTTGCGATCGTTCGTTGTTACTGCCGGAAGCGATGCAAGTAGTAAATACCCTGGGGTGCGTAATTCAATAGTGCGTAGGACGGCGAACTAATCGCAGCAAGTGTGAAACATGCGAAGCTAGTAATGGATCATTATGGCATGATTATGGATACGGCTACGCTTCAGCATGTATGCGAGCATGTGGATATGTGCACATGAATCCTGTTTCAGAGCATTGCACTGTAAAAGGAAGTGGTGCACCTCATGCGCAAACGTTGCGGCTAGATGTTCGTGCACTACAGAGAAGGAAAGAAATAAGGTGCATTTTCCACTATCGGGGGTGCCCCATGCAACTAGGTCCACCCTCCCGCAGTTGCTGTGAAACTTGAGGCTGATTGAATTTGCGTGGAATAAGACCGTTTTCCGGCCGATGCTTGTATACGCAGTACTACGTAAGAATCTAGAGGATACGCATGCGTGAGGCCGCGGGAATCTGCAATTCTTGAGCCCATCCGGGAGTAGACCAACGGCTTCGGTGGCACTGCTAGCGCTTGGCACTTTGACCAGAACGTGCGCATGTACAACAAATCCAGCGTTACGCCCTGGCGCGATCGGGGACACTGTTACGTTTGAAGCCTTTCGGTACCTGAATGCATCAAACGTGAATCGTGGATACGTACGAGCATGCGGGCACATGTAGGTAGTCTCACCCTAAGATGTCAACCTCCTATTGCTAGTTCTAGTTTTGGATCTGGTATACGCATATTGCAGATGGCATCTACGTTTTCAAACAGCCATATTGAATTCGTGACATGTCTCTGCAGTGCATGATATGGAAGCAACGACTGGGCAGCGATGCTAGTCGAACGTTTGGTAGTGTTGACGTCCACCGGTTGTGCGTGGTGGTACATGGTCCGCGAAAGAACTGGAGTAAAGGACGGCGGGCTGTGGGCCGTTGATGTGTTTAACGTGCATTATGTAACTACTCATGATACCTGCGAGCCGACACACTTAGGTCGCAATTCAGAGTAGCATATGGTACCCCGATACAGAGCAAAACCCCGCATTAATCGTTGATGTCTCTACCTTGGCAAGATTATTAGAACTGTTTTATGTTCGGAAGAAGTGCAGCGTATGTATCTATTGCCAACTTTCGTTCGAGCTCCTTCGCCCACGCCAAAAGCCAAACAACCATCCAACAGAATACGTAGGAGCGAACGGGAGGCAGGACCTTGCTCAGAACCCATCTGATGTTTCATGCCCTACCAGAACAATTTCCATTTTCTTCAGTTTTTCTGAATAGTGATTCGGCAGCAACGCCCCATGGACTCAGTAGACCAAACGGATGCTCGGTTTGCTTGGCTGCGCGCGTGCGTAAGTCGTCGCACACGCTGTATTTAACGGAATGCTAGGCGATCTGTGTGTGAACAAATCGTGGTACTACGCAACTTGTGCGCGACGGTCTACAACGATGGTATGGCAAAGCGGCCTGTGGCTTTACGAGCGCTTGCTGACTTGCGTAGGAAGTACGCACTTTGCGGCCTGCTCATCGTTTTTTGGCCGGTCATGGGTACTGCTACTTTCCAGCAATCTGATGCCAGGTGCGAATTATGTTTATCTGCCGGTACGCGCACTTACAAAGTTTCAGGACGGAGTGAGGTAGCGTGTCTCGTTCCCACTGGGATATTTTTCAATACGTACAGAGGCGAGGGCCCGCGCTATTGGGTAGTGCTTTTCCTACACCAATTCAGGCATGACGAAAGGCCAAATTTAGTCGGTGAAGCAGAATTTTGGGCAATGCATGGTGGAAGGCATCAGCCACTACACGGCGACGAGTTTTCGACTGCTTAGTTGTATTGCTATCTGCACAGATAGTTGCTATGCAGACAGATTTGATACTGCAGGCGCAGCAGGCATGGAGAGCAAGCAGCGGCAGTTAGAACACGAATTGAGTGCATGCATATGACGCTTGTGAGAAACAGCATGGACCCTATAGCTCATGCTCTTAGTGCTGCAGCTCTGTAGCTCGCAAGAAAGCGAATCCAGCGATTAACGAAAGTGCTTCAAGTTTGGCGATGTCCTTCCAGCTGTTTTTGGTTCGGAGGATGTGCAGCTTGTAAATGGGTCGTTTTTTTTCTATTCTGGGGTCTTTGCTGGAAAATCGGCGAGAATGAGGCATGCCACATGGATGAATGCCAAACGCCGGTATACCGTTCAGCGCTGCCTGGCCTCTTGAAGTGCTGTGGAGCATGCGCAATATGACAAAGACCCCTGTGTGGCATTTAAAGCAAGCTCCATTCTCGCCGGTTTTCCAGCAAACTGCAATTTCGGGGGGGCTGCTCATTAAGCCAGTTGCATTGCTTTGTAGGTGTTCTGGAGCTTTCGTGTTTGCTTCGGTGCCTCTATTATAAATAAGCCTTGCCTAAGAGTAGCCGGAGTATTCGATGGAGAAGTACGCTACCTCCATGTCGATGCGCGTGTGAGCATCGTCGATTGTGCAATTTGCATACGCGTATATTCTAGAGCAGTGACGGCAGAGCTTCTTTGGAGTTGCGGTCGCTTGCTGTTTTGGACAGAATGTATGTAACTATTATGAATCGAAATTTTGGGGGATGCTTTGCGTAAGGCAACAAGCGCAATTTGTAAACATTGCCGTCTGCGAAGCACTCGAAGCTAGTCTCCTCTTGCCGAGATTGTGGGTACTGTTACATTTCAGCTTGTATGGACGCCTGAGTAGATGTGTAGTTGCTTGCACGCATATGAAACTATAGCGGGAAGATGTGAGAGACGTTTCTGATTCAAAGGCTTTTTTTCGGTGTTTCCTGGTGCGGGATCCTTTGGCAACGGGGCATGCGTTTGAAAGGCACATCCATGTATTAAACCAGAGGTGCCCACTACTGTCGAACTCACTGAGTTTTGGAATGCAGCACCGACTAGGCGATGGCTGCTGTCAAGAACTTCGCTTAATTGGAAGCGGCTTCCGTTGGCTCCTTGGCGCAAACTCCCCTTAGTCCTCGAATATGGTAGGGAAACGAAGACGGGAATTAGGCCACCGGCTTTCTCGTATGCGGTTCTCCAGGCCAGTGCTGCCTCTTTGCATGCAGAAGTTCTACAGGGACAGCATATGCAGCCAGCTGCCTGGTTTGCGTGCCCTGGAAGGCGGGTAGCCTGTCAGTTAGCTCATACAGGGTACAGCGTGCGGCAGAAAGGTGGGGAGACTTTATGTTTGTTTATGTTTGACGGCTGTGGCGTGTGCAGTTTGTGTGCGTTGGCCTACTGATGCGATGTGCAAAACCGGTCCATGATCTAACAATCGCGGGCAACTTCACCCAGGAAGTATGCCCTTTGAACTGACCCATTCTGTTCCTACATGGTCTAGTTGTTGCACCCCATGCACTACGATGGCAAGCATGGTTGTGTTTCTTTCCGGCATATGAGGTTAAAACGTATGGAGACGTGAGGGCTGCTCGTGCTCTCAAAGGGCTCCTCTCGGAATATACTGTGGGCGGCTTTTTTTCCCGGTGCAGTATGCATTTGGTAGATAGAGCATAACATTTGAAATTTTCCCCGTGAATAGGTAGGGCACTGCCTCTCGAGCGCAATGTGTGGTGGGTGGCAGCAGACACTATGCGAGGATTGCTGCAGAACGCAGTTGTTTCGGAGGTCAAGTTGTTATGTACAATACTATTTGTGCTGGCGAGAAACGGAATAGGGAAATGCTGGACATTGCTCGCCCGGGGCGAACCAGAATAAACTTTTAGATAGTTGTGGCTCTTGCACGGAAGTACACAGGACCAGTAGCTTGATGTGCAGCTCTCGACCAGAAACAGCGGTGTTGGAACCCTATTTTCAGGCAAGTCGCTTGGCTTGGCAGGATTGTTTAAGCAGTTGTGTCTTTGTGGGAGATTCAGTACTTCACCGATTTTCATTCGAGCTCGGCACTAGCACTCTATGTGTATGGCTTGTATGCAAACCAATAAAGGAAAAAATAAATATTACATGCGGGACTTCTGGCTTGCTGTGTTTTGCGACCCATTGGAACTGCTGCTGGGAAGAACCATGTGAATCGATGCTATCAATACTTATGGCGAACGTGACATGCCTGTAGACTGATGGCATGATGCAGTTAGCCTTTCCTTGCTTAACTCCGCCAATATCAGTACTCGGGAGATTTGCCTCAATGCCACCGTTAAGACTGCGCTGCAAACATCATTGATCGGTGGTGTTCATCGATGCAATCCAGCACCTCTGTAAAATGCCTCTGGTCACACAAGGCTCAAATTCTTGCTCAGAAAGTATGCACTTCCGTCCACGCTCATGCTGCTTGCCCCTGCATGGCTACAGTTACGTTATAGGCTTCCTATAAGTTGCGTGGATGCGTAATGGATGCGTATGAGAATGCATGCAGATGCAATGGGTTGCAACATGAGAAACCGTCGTCGGTTGGTTTCGTTGGGCGGTTATCCTTTCCTCTGTCTACTGGGGAATTGCTGTCGACGAGATCGGCTATGACGATTTTTTTTTACGTCAGCTGTTAGCCAAAGCCTTCTCTGGCGTTGCCGCCATTTTTTTGTTTTAGGCTGATGCACGCGGTGTGGAGATGCGATGGATTCAGACACTGGACCTGCCTGTGGGGCGTACGACACCCACGGATTAGATTCATACCTGCGGCGTAATTATGGGTATTGTTACGGTTCAGCTTGTGAGAACGCAAACATGAATGTATGTGTGCGAAAGGTATGAAGCTGCACTGCGAAAAGCGCAGTGCTTTGTTGATGCATCCCATCCGACCAAATGCCCCTGTCATATCGCATATTACTGCGAATTGCTTGCGGCGGATTCTCCCTGGATGCTATCTCCGCAATTTAGGGTGTTGCTAACACATTTACGCATTCATGCTCGAATTTGGTACAGGATGCATTCTTTAGTGGGGGTTATATATCTTGCAGCCCTCGCAGTGTTTGGGTTCTGCCTGGTCTTTCAACAATTTGCGACACGACAACGAAGTTTCATGGAATGCGATGCATCTTTGCGCAGTTGGCATTAAGCGCAGGTTAGTTTAACTTGCGTGCGTGGTATCTGGTTTGTGTGTCTGCCGACTGGTGTACATGCACAGCTTGACAGAGAGGTAGGGGACGTGAATATGCGAGCATGTTGGAGTTTTACAATGTGTGGATTTAGGGTCGCAGTGTGACGAAGGTCATTCTGTCCATTTGGTCCCCTACTACGTTGCGCAGCAAGTATGGACATCGACACAACCTCATTTTCGTTGCCCCTGCCAATGCGTGTTCTTAGAGTCAACGCCATTTATTGCAGACTTGGGGGCATGCGTGCATGGGAGCAGTTGTGTGGAGTTGCTGTGCATGGAGAAGTTGGAGCTCGTTTTGTGTTAACCTTGCTGCTCCTCGATATCAAATGTTTCACCATGTTCCGCCGTTTGCAATACGGATTTGGGGAACTGGAAATGACAGTGCAAACAGTGCTAGACAATCGGAGACACAATATGCGTCCAGTGCAGGGGGTGGCTGAGGAGAGCAACTGTGTCGGTTAAGGGGACTAGTAACGGGTGGGCGACCGCACTAGGGTCGACGACGAAATATTTTGTCTATCCGCTCGCTGCATGCATACGACAAGCAGGAGATTGTATTGCCCGGGGTCGATTTTGGTTGCTGGATACTAGTCAAATTGTTTTGTTTATGGGGGGCACTGGGAAGGTTGGCACGGGTATTCAATGGAACTATTCTCGGCAATCCATGGTGTCCATGACACCTTTGCAGAATCCCGATTTTTGACTGTGTTGCAGGGCATATTCTTTAGTGATGGTTATATGTCTTGCAGGTCTTGCAGTGTTTCGTTTCTTGTTGGCTTTGCAACAATATGTAGCTTGAGAGCGGCGTTTGTTGGAATGGGATGCATCTGTGTGCAGTTGGCATTAAGCTCAGGTTAGGCTCGGTTTCCTGGATAGTACAATTTTTGTCCGTTTGTCGACAGGTGTACATGCACCATTTGATGGAGAGGTAGGAAACGTGAATGTATAAGCATGTTAGGGTTATGCAATTTGTGTGTGGCCATTTATGGCCGCTGTTTGACGAAGTGCTTCTGTCCGTTCGGCCCCCTATTACGTTGCTTAGGAAGTATGGACATTAACGCAATCTCATTTTCGTTTCCCCTGCAAGGGTGTGCTTAGGCTTTGTAGGCTTTGTATGGCAGACTTGGGTCTGTGAGTGCATGACAGCAGTAGTATGGAGTTATGGTGCAACGATAATTTGAAGCTTGCTTTGTGTTAACCTTGTTCGTCCAATGTTTCATCGTGTTGTGGCGTTTGCAATACGGATTTGGTGGACTGGAAATGATAGTGCAGACGGTGGCAGAGACCCGATGACGCAATATGCGTGCAACGCAGGGGACGTTTGGGGAGAGCAGTTGGTACACAATTATCTGTGTCATTCGTTCTCTATCATGCGCAGCTCAGTAGGTTGTGTATGACAGTAGCTGTTTGTCGAATAAGGGGACTAGTGAAGGGGCGTCCACGGGAAAAAGCCGACAATGAATAATTGCGTCTATCACTTGGCCGTTTGCATACAAGAAATTGGCTGTTTGCATAGGAGAAAAGGGAGCTGCTCGACGAAGCAAATGACACCTCTTGGACAACAAGCTCCCTTTTCTCCTATGGAGAGGTTAGTTGATTTGGTTTGTTTTGAGGGACGCTGGAATGTGTCAGGCTGCAACAGATATTCGCTGAGTCTCCGCAGTTGAGGCTCTTCTTAACTCCTCCGCATAATCACTATGTTGGAACGTTGTACTGGAAACATTATTTGGTGGTGTTTCTATGTCTTGCAAACCTTGCAGTGTTTGGGTTCTTCCTGGTCTTCCAACAATATGCGATATAACAGGGACGTTTGATGGAGGATGCCTTTTTGTGCAGATGGCATTAAGCCCATGTTAGGCTAGTTTGCCTGGCTGATATTACTTTCGTCTGTTTGCCGACTGGTATACATGTACCATTTGATGGAGAGATAGAGAACCTGAGTGTGTGAGCAGGTTGGGGTTATGTAGTCTAGGTGTGTGTGCATTGATAGCCGCAGTGTGACAAAGTCTTTTCTGTCCGCTCGATCCCCCCTTACGTTGCGCAGACCGTATGGAGATCGACGGAACCTCATTTTCGCTAACCAGGCATGGGGGCGCGTAGGATGTAGACCTTGTACTGCAAACACGGATGTTGTTCGTGTGACGCGTTGCGTGGGGATGCGATGCAAGGAGAAGGTGGAGCTCAGTTGATTTGACCATTCTGCTCCTTGATATCAAATATTTCTTGGTGTTCGGATGCTTGCAATACGGATTAGGCAGACTGGAGATGACGGTGCAAACAGTGCGAAGGAAACAGACACGCAATATGCGTAAAGCTCATGGGGTGGTTGGGGAGAACATCTCCTACGCAACTGTGCCGTACGCTTGGTATTATTGGCGGAAGTGGGTTTCGCATGACGGTAGCTGTTTGTAGGGCAAGAGGACTGGAAAAGGGCGGTGAATGGCGAAGGCCTCGACGATTAAGAGGAGCTTATAATGGAGTGGGTTGTTTTTGGTTTGTCCAGAGTAGTCGAGATGTCTTACATAAGGGGGGCCGGGAATCCATGTGGTTATGGCAGATTTTCAGATGTGTATAAAGATACAGTACCCTCCCCGTAATCCAGGGTGCTATGAGCAACTGCGCATTATTCCTACGTTCAAAGGTGGTGTAGAACACATTTATTGGTGGTAGTTATGTATGTTGCTGGCCTTGTAGTATTTGTGCCCTTGCTCGTGTTGCTGCACTGGGCACCTTGACACGGAAGTTTCATGGAGTGCGATACATCTTTGCGCAGTTGGCATTAAGCGCAGGTTAGTTTAACTTGCGTGCGTGGTATCTGGTTTGTGTGTCTGCCGACTGGTGTACATGCACAGCTTGACAGAGAGGTAGGGGACGTGAATATGCGAGCATGTTGGGGTTATGCAATGTGTGGATTTAGGGTCTCAGTGTGACGAAGGTCATTCTGTCCATTTGGTCCCCTACTACGTTGCGCAGCAAGTATGGACATCGACACAACCTCATTTTCGTTGCCCCTGCCAATGCGTGTTCTTAGAGTCAACGCCATTTATTGCAGACTTGGGCGCATGTGTGCATGGGAGCAGTTGTGTGGAGTTGCTGTGCATGGAGAAGTTGGAGCTCGTTTTGTGTTAACCTTGCTGCTCCTCGATATCAAATGTTTCACCATGTTCCGCCGTTTGCAATACGGATTTGGGGAACTGGAAATGACAGTGCAAACAGTGCTAGACAATCGGAGACACAATATGCGTCCAGTGCAGGGGGTGGCTGAGGAGAGCAACTGTGTCGGTTAAGGGGACTAGTAACGGGTGGGCGACCGCACTAGGGTCGACGACGAAATATTTTGTCTATCCGCTCGCTGCATGCATACGACAAGCAGGAGATTGTATTGCCCGGGGTCGATTTTGGTTGCTGGATACTAGTCAAATTGTTTTGTTTATGGGGGGCACTGGGAAGGTTGGCACGGGTATTCAATGGAACTATTCTCGGCAATCCATGGTGTCCATGACACCTTTGCAGAATCCCGATTTTTGACTGTGTTGCAGGGCATATTCTTTAGTGATGGTTATATGTCTTGCAGGTCTTGCAGTGTTTCGTTTCTTGTTGGCTTTGCAACAATATGTAGCTTGAGAGCGGCGTTTGTTGGAATGGGATGCATCTGTGTGCAGTTGGCATTAAGCTCAGGTTAGGCTCGGTTTCCTGGATAGTACAATTTTTGTCCGTTTGTCGACAGGTGTACATGCACCATTTGATGGAGAGGTAGGAAACGTGAATGTATAAGCATGTTAGGGTTATGCAATTTGTGTGTGCGCATTTATGGCCGCTGTTTGACGAAGTGCTTCTGTCCGTTCGGCCCCCTATTACGTTGCTTAGGGAGTATGGACATTAACGCAATCTCATTTTCGTTGCCCCTGCAAGGGTGTGCTTAGGTTGTAGGCTTTGTAGGCTTTGTATGGTGGGTCTGTGAGTGCATGACAGCAGTAGTATGAAGTTATGGTGCAAGAGGAAGTTGGCGAAGTTGGAACTCACTTGGTGTTGGTCGCGCTGCCCTTTGATATCCAATCTTTAATCTTGTTGCGCCGTTTGCAAGCCGGATTCGCGATACTGGAAATGACAGTGCAGACGGTGGAAGTGACCCGGATACGCAATATACGTGCAGAAGATGGAGTGTTTGGGGAGACCAGTACGTAAGTAATTATTTGTGCCATAGGTATGGTATTATTTCCAGGTGGGTGGGTTTTCTTATGGCGGTAGCTGTTTGTCGGATAAGGGTACCAGTGAACGGCGGGCCCCGGCCAACGGCTCGGCGATCATGTTTTTGTCTACGAGCTCGTCTCTTGCATGGGACAAACCGGGTCTTGTAGTCCAGCTGATTGTTTCCGGTCTGTCACGATGCGAAGGGCTGTGCTGTGTATGGGGGACGCTGGGATGTGTTTGGTCGGCGCAGGCATTCCCTGGATATAGTCGCAGCAATTCATGGCAATCGTAACACCTTTACATAATCCCGGTGTTCGAATGTGGTACAGGACACATTCTGTAGTGGCCTTTATATATCTTGAACACCTTGCAATATATGGGTTATTGCTGGTCTTGGAACTCTACACAGCTTGACAGAGATGCATGAACGAGTGGTCTGCATCTTTGCGGAGGTGGAGGTAATATTAGGTTAGCTTGCCTATGTGCATCCGACTGTGCATGTATACTTCTCCGCAAAGACAAAACTGATATCACCCATGCAAGCTAAACTATCGTAATTTTAGTGGCAACCGCACAATTTGATTTAGAGGTAGGGAACGTAAATGTGTGAGCAGGTTGGGGCAATGGAATGAATGTGTATGCATATTGGGCCACAGTGTGACGAAGTCTTTTCTGAGCCTGTGGTGACCTATTACGGTGCGCAGCAAGTATGGTTATCACCGCAATCTCATTTTCAGGCGTGTGCTTAGATTCGACACCTTGTATTGCAGACTTCGGTGTTTGCGTGTATGGTTGAAGTTGTGTGGAGTTGCGGTGCTCGAAGAAGTTGGAGGCCGCTTGTAGAGACCGTGCTCCTACTTGGCGGAACAATGTGAAACATTTGATGTCGTTTGCAATAAGGGTTTGGGAGACTGGAAATGACAGTGCAATCGGTGACAGAGACCCGGAGACGCAATATGCCTACAGTACAGGGGAGGTTGACCGAGAGTAACTCGCACCATTATTTGTGTCAAACGTTCGGCACTATTGGCGGGTGTGTTGCTTTTGTATGACTGTGGCTCTTTGTCGGATGAGGGGATTAGCGAAGGGCGGAAAACGGGCAAAGGCAAAGCGAGCAACAATTGTGCCTATAAGTTGGGTGTTTGCGAACAAGAAAAGGGAGTTTGTAGTCCAGGGGTTGTCTTTTGGTTTGGCGTGACTAGTACAGTTGTGTATGAGGAGAGCTGGCATGTGTAAGGCTGCCTCGGATATTTCCTGGGCATAGTGCCGGCAATTGAGGGTGTTCTACAACACCTTTACATACTCAGTGTTCGAGGATGGTGCAGGGCACATTCTTTGGAGGTGGATATATATTTTGCAGGCCTTGAAACATTTGGGTTCTCGTTGGTGTGCACCAATGTGCGACTTGATTGTTGCGTTTGATGGAGTTGGATTAATCCCTGTGCAGGTGGAACTACGATCAGGTTAGGTTAGCTTGCTTGGCTGGTATCAGCTGTCTATTTGCCGAGTGGTGTGCCTGCGCAATTTGATGGAACGGGTGTGAGCAGGTTGGTGTTATGCAGTCTATGTGCAATTGGCGCTGCAGTGAGATGAAGCCTTTTCTGTCCGCTCGGTCTCCTACTACTATCCGCAGGAAGTATGGACATGGACGCAATCAAATTTGCGCTACCTCAGCATCCAGGTGCTTAGGCTGGTCTACGCAGTTGAGGGTCTTAGTAACACCTTTACATTGCCCCTATGTTCGAAAGTGGTGCATGGTTGCGTTGTTTTCACTAAGAGTAGGTCAGGTTACCGTGCGTGGGTGATATCAGGTTTGTTTGTTTGCACGGACACGTATAAATGCACAATTTGATGGAGAGGTAGGGTACGTATTGCATGTAGGGGTTATTGAACTAATGTGTGTGCTTTTATGGCCTCAGTGTGTCGAAGGCTTTTGTAACCGTGCAGTCTCCTATTACGTTGCGCAGAGAGTATGGACATGGACGCAGCCTTATTGCCGTTGCCCCAGCATGGGTGTGCTTAGGTTGTAGACCTTGTATGGCAGACGTGGGTGTGTATTTGCATTGTAGCAGTTGTGTGGAGTTGCTGCGCATGATGAAGTAGGGGCTCGATTTGTGTTGTGTCGTGCTGCTGCTTGGTATGAAATGTTTCATCATGTTCCGCTGTTTGCAATACGGATTGGGTGGTCTGGAAATGGCAGTGCAAGCAGTGTTTGACAATCAGAGACGCAGTATTCGTGCAGGGCAAGGGTGATTGGGGAGGGCGCCTCCTACACAATTATTTGTGTTTGTTGACCGGTATTATTGACGGTTGGGTGGGATTTGTTTGACGGAAGCTGTTTCTCGGAGAAGGGTTCTAGTTAAGGTCGGGAAACGGCCAGAGGCTCAACGATCACCAGCTTGGTGTTTGCATACCAGGAGCGTATAGTCCAGTGGGTTGTTTTTGTTTTGTCGAGACTAGTCGAGTTGTTTTGTATATGGGGGATGATGGAATGTGTATTGTTGGCACAGTGGCACAGCTATTCTCTGCATAAGGTCTCCGCAATTCAGGGCGTTAGAAACATTTTATATAATCCCCATGTTCGAAGGTGTTGCAGGGCACATTCGTTAGTGGCGTTTAAATATCGTTCATGCATTGCACGCTTTGGATTCTTGTTGGTTATGCATCAATATGATGTTTGATGGAAGGGAATGCACCTTTGTGCCGTCATCATTAGGATGTTAGGGTTCAGGTTAGGTTGGCTTGTCTGGGTGATGTCAGGTTTGTCTGTTTTCCGGCTGGTGTACACGGACAATTTGATGACGAGGTAGGGGGCGTTGTTGTGTGAGCACGCTGGGGTTACGGACGTTGTGTCTGTGCATTAATGGCCGCAGTATGACAGAGACTTTTCTGGCCGTTGAGTCTCCACCTACGTTGCGCAGCAAGTATGGAAATGGACGCAATCTCATGTGAATTGTCCCAGCATGCGGGTGCGTAGGTTGGTGAGCTTGCATTGCAGTTATGGGTGCTTGTGTGCATTTGAGCAATTCTGTGTAGGTATGGTTAAGGGTTACCGACTTTGTGTTAGGCGTGCTCCTCCTTGTCAAATGTTTCTTCCTGTTCCGCCATTTGCAATCCAGATTTGGAGACTGGAAATGACAGTGCAAACGGTGGCAGAGAGGCGAAGGCACAATATGCGTGAGGCGCAAGCGGTGATTCTGGAAAGCATCTCCTACACAATTATCTGTGTGTCATACCCTCAGTTATTATAGGCAATCGGGTGGATCGTGCTTGATAGTAGCCGATTTTCGGCTATGGGGAGTAGTAGACTGCGGCCCGTGGGCAACATCCCAAAATGTGCCTATCGGCTGGGCCCCTTCATAGGACAAAAATGAGCTTATAGTCGACTGTGTCTGGGTTGATGAGATTAGTCGAGTTGGTTTGTATATGGAAGACGCTGGAATGTGTGAGGCTGCAACAGACATTCGCTGGATATAGTCTACGCATTTGAGGGTCTTGGTAACACCTTTACATTGTCCCTATATTTGAACGTGGTGCAGGGCACATTCTTTGGTGTTCTTGATACATCTTGAAGACCTTGCAATATTGTGTGTCCCTTTTGTCTTTCAACAATATGCAGCTGCATAGTGGCGTTTGGTGGAATGGAGTGCATCTTTGCGTTGTTTTCACTAAGAGTAGGTTAGGTTGCTGTGCGTGGGTGTTATCAGGTTTGTTTGTTTGCACGGACATGCATAAATGCAGAATTTGATGGAGAGGTAGGGTACGTATATATCTGGGTATGTAGGGGTTATGGAACTAACGTATGAGCTTTTATGGCCTCAGTGTGTCGAAGGCTTTTGCGACCGTGCAGTCTCCTATTACGTTGCGCAGAGAGTATGGACATGGACGCAGAATTATTGCCGTTGCCCCAGCAAGGGCGCTATCAGACGTTGGAGCGCACCTTTTGTTGGGCGTGCTGGTCCTTGATATCAAATGTTTCATCGTATTCCGCCGTTTGCTATTCGGATTGGGTGGACTGGAAATGACACTGCAAACGGTTCCAAACAACCGGACACCCAATACGCGTGCAGCGTAGAGGGTGATTGGGGAAGGCACCTCCTACACAATTATTTGTGTCGGGAAACGGCCAGAGGCTCAACGATCACCAGCGTGGAGTTCGCATACATGAAGGACCTTGTCCAGTGGGTTGTCGTTGTTTTGTGGAGACTAGTCGAGTTGTTTTGTATATGGGGGACGACGGAATGTGTATTGTTGGCACAGCTATTCCCTGGATAAGGTCTTCGCAATTCAGGGCGTTAGAAACATTTTATATAATCCGCATGTTCGAAGGTTTTGCAGGCCACATTCGTTAGTGGCATTTAAATATCGTTCATGCATTGCACGCTTTGGATTTTCATTTGTTGTGCATCAATGATGGAAGGGGATGCACCTTTGTTCCGTCTTCATTAGGGTGTTGGGGTTCAGGTTAGGTTGGCTAGTCTGGGTGATGCCAGGTTTGTCTGCTTTCCGGCTGGTGTACATGGGCAAGTTGATGGCGAGGTAGGGGGCGTTGTTGTGTGAGCATTCTGGGGGTAGACAATCTATATTTGGGCAATGTCAGAGCAGTGTAATGCGCCTTTTCTGTCGGTGTCGGTGTCGCATTGCGTTGCGCAGCAAGTATGGACATTCGTGCAACATTTTCGCTACCCGAGCATTTGTGTGCTTAGGGTGTAGGCCGTGCATTGCAGGTATGAGTGTTTGGGTGCGTGAAAGCAGTTGTATGGAGTTGCGGTGCATGGAGTTAGGAGATACAGATAGCTAGTGTTCCATCCTGCCCCGCCGTTTGGAACCCGGATTTGGGAGGCTGGACATGACAGTGGGAATGATGGCAGAGAGCCGGAGATGCAATATACTGGCAGGGCAAGGGGATTTTATGGATCGCAGCTCGTACGCAACTATTTGTGTCTACGGTATTATTGAGGGGTGGGTGAATTTTGTATGACTGTAGGTGTTTGGGGGTTAGTGACGGGTGGGTCACGGCTAAAGTCTCGACGATTATAAATTGCGTTTACCAGACGAAAACCAGGGGCAGTTGATGAAGACGCTATCGGTAGTGGGTTGAGCTTTGTTGAGTTGTTTTGCCAATGGGGTTCGACCGGTTGTGTAAGGCTGCCGCAGATACTCCTGGATATAATGTCCCCGATTCAGGGTGTTCTAATCGCCTGTGCTTAATCCCCATTTTCGCAGGTGTTGCAGGACACGATCTTTCGTGGTGTTTAAATATGTCGGAGGCCTTGCAGTGTTTGGATTCGTGTTTGCTTTGCAAGAATATGCAGTTGGATAACGACGTTTGAGGGAAAGGCGTGCATTAAACTCAGGTTAGGAGAGATGCCTGGGTGGTACTAGTTGTGTATCCATGCTGCCAGGTTCACATGCACAATTTCATGGAGAGGCAGGGGACACGTGTGTGTGGATGTTGCGGTTATGCAGTTAAGGCTGCAATGTGACGAAGTCTTCTCTGTCGGTTCGGTGTCCAATTATGTTTCGCAGCAAGTATGGACATCGACGTAACCTAAGGTTTGCTCCGGGGGCATGTGTGTGCTAGTATGTGCATACATCCATACGTGCAATACATGATGTTTGAATGGGAGCCGGTGCATGGAGTCGCGATTTAAGGACCCTCGGTATAAGGCGAGTTTCAGGTTGCCCTAAAATTGCAACTCCACGCAAAGCTGGAGCCCATGGTGTGTCAACCTTGCAGCTTATTGATCTTGGATGCTAGTGAGAAAACGCCGAGCCAACGGTTTGTCAACCGTGCAGCTTCTTGACCTGGCATGTTTTGTCGTATTCTGCCGGTTGCAATACGGATTTGGGAGAGAGGATATGAGAGAGCAAAGGGTGGCAGAGAACCCGAGACGCAATGTCCGTGCAGCGCAACGGATAATTCGGGAGAGCAGCTCGTACGGAATAGCTTGTGTCGTCCGTTCTGTAGTGTTG
>CAJFCX010000280.1:0-24740 GCA_904066255.1 Eimeria sp. OTU-X
GGGTTACGGGGGTGGGTACGGCGGCAACGGGAATGGTTACGGGAACGGCGGCAGTTACGGAGGTGGGAATGGTGGTTATGCAGGTGGTAACGGCTATGGCGGAAACGGGTACAATGGCTCGAGCTACGGAGGTAGTAGCGGGGGCCGGGGAGGCTATGGGGACAGCAGCAGCAGCCGCGGGGGAGGCGGTTATGGAGGCAGCGGATACGGCGGCAACGGTTACAACAGCTACGCATGATGCTATCCTCTGGGTCGCATCGCCATTGCCTTATATGCGCTTCTGTAATGTCTTATCTTGGATTTGTTCGGTCCAGCATTTTAAAAATTGCTGGGCCCTGCGTCACCCGCAGCATGGTTCGTGGAATGAAGCGGTTGAAGTGTGATCCATCAAAACCTCTTGTGCTGTGGAAGGGTGTGTGGCTGTTCCTTTGTTCTCACAGACGCATCGCATCTACACCACATGAAGCGTTCTGTCAGGTGCCGGGTGATCCCATTTGAATTCGTTAACGAATCTGTATTATTGGACATGAAGGATTGACATCAGAGGTATAATTGTTGCCGCATGAAAGGTCTCGCATCGCAACGGGATTGCAGCGTTGACAGTCTCTTCAGCACGTGGGACGAAAAAGTGTTCCCAAGTTGGAGAACTTTGCAACATTTTTTCGTCGTCCCAATGTTTCCTTGATCCATGTTTATGTTTATATCCGGTGGATTTCTGCCGAGAACAGAGTAGGGAAAGCTTAGCCGCGCGGCCATTTGGGAAAGCAGTGTTAGAGTGCGCGTTCGTTTTGGGCACTTTGGATATGTGGGTTACATTTCACTGTGCGCCGCACAAAATTGCGAGCTCAATTCGTGGGGATTGACAGGCATGTGCCAAAGCAAATGAACAGGAGCCAATCCTTTATTTAGCTGTTCCATTTGCGTGGCTCCCCACCTTGATTTGCAAGCTCTTGAATGACGTCCTGGGAAAAGCGGCGCGGCGGCTCGTGGACCTTTGTAGAGCGTTGTAGGTTGTACCACGTACCTGAACTTTTAATCCTAGTCGCTTATCAGTTGCCGAGGATTGGATGTCCCGGAGCCTCTCAATGTGCCTCGCTGTTGCGGCAGCAAGCGATGCTGTCATGTCGGGGGCCTTGGGAGGAGCTAGCGGCTGGGTGCGGAAGGTCTTATTCTTAGATGGAAGGTAGATCATGTGATGAGGATAGACAACAATCCCCCGAAGCGTAGTAGGGTCGGGCCCGATGGGTCCGCTGGCTTTGCTGCTTAGAGGAGAACTCCAGATAATTGGCTGGAGTTTGGGCAAAGCGGAGAACGCGGAAGTGGGGAAGTATGCCTTCAAATATGGCTTCAAGACAATGACGACGACATTTTGAGTAGCCGTTGCTCGTACCTTGCAGCGTCCCTCGAATGCTTTTTTCATGTCAGCGTCGTAGTTCTTGAAGGAGAGCCGCGGCTGACAAGGACCCTTGTACGTCGCTGGGGCAACGCAAATCCCCGATTCTTTTGCTTCTAAATGCCATAGGGAGGGGCACGGGGTTGCGTAGTTCCGCTCGGCGACGTCTCTGATTGGCCACGTCGCAGAACACCTCATCATCTGATGCGGGGAACGAGTCCATAGCGACAAGGGGCGGCACTTTGCAACGTGCTGCAATCCACCCACGAAGTCGTATTTTTGTTCATCGCTAATGCCACTGAGATGCTGCGTCTTGGCACAGCTTCCTCTGTAACCTTCTGGCGCGTGACACTTAGGCAGCTGCAAGGTGTCTTGAAAGGCCGTTAATATCCTTCCCTAATGCTGGTGCGCGTACCTGCTGAGAAGGCTCTGCGACAGCCCAGCCCAGAGGGCAAGGCCCACCGAAATCATAGTGGGCGAGGAAGTTGGTCGGCCACTGGAATTCGCATCTAGCTGCAACACGTGCTTTTTCTTCACTGGGAGCTTCCCCTGAAACGCACTGAACGGTTTGATTAGGTATGCCCCAAGGTGCCTGGCCTACGAATGCGCTGCGCAGGGTCGCACGGCCCCACATAAGAAGGTGGGGCTTCACATGTTTTGCCGTCGGCTGGGGCGGTATGATGTTGGGCTCTTGTGTTTATGAAGCGCAGCAATTTATTTTCCTCACCGCTTGGCGTCCACATCACAGGACACTGACTCGTTGTGAAATCTGCGTCGTATCCTTTGCATGGCCATCGGACGTTACATGCCTTCCCACAGGAACCCGTTTCAGTTTCATGTCGTGAACTAGTAGCATTTGTATGCGCACCTGGGCCCTGAACATATGAGTCAAGGATTGCCCAGCTTGTTGCGGCTGTAGCCGAAGCGTCCAGGATAAAGTACTTACCATAGAGCCTTGGAAGGCTCATCGAAGTCCGGGAATTGCTTTTGAAGGACGCAGCTAAACACAGGACATCGTTGATAAGAGCGCGTACCAGCCTACGGAATAGTGACATGCATAGACTAACTTCCCCCGGTAGTGGGACGGCGCCCTGCAGAGCCCTGCATCATCTATCCAACCTTCCGGACATGGGTAGCTGAGGCAGAAATGTGTGTGCTCGAACGAGCATGCTCTTCTGTCGTTCATCCAAGCATCTACCCCACCTGTAGTCTTCTTCGCATGTGGCGCTACATGGCCCTGAAGCATTCATATAGTACCATCTCGGCATCCATTGTCGGCGTTTTACGTACACGATACTTCACAGCGCCGAGAAAAGCCCCTTTTGGACAAGGGTGTGGCATCTGTCGAGCAGCATCGCTTACGAGAACATAGTATGTTCCAGCGGGTAAATGATTACCTGAAAAATCAGCTGTTCGATCACAAGGGCCTGACAGCCATAGTAACGAAAATCGTCACTCCAGCGAGCAGAAAGGTAACACCTGTGTACTCGCGTGGAGCCTGAAAGTGTATGCTTTGGCACCCGAAGAGAACTCTGTCGCAGAGTTATGTGGCTTGCCTTGCAACTTTTCCCATCCCCTGTTTCGTACCAGCCGACAGGGCCTGCACTTAAAGTAGAACAGTTAAACAGCCCATGCGCATTGTGGAGCTGCAAGCCAGTGTGGGGTGCCTCACACAGTCGAGAGTAGCTCCGCTGAGGGCAGTTATCCAGGTCTGGGTTGTCAAGCGATTCGTTGCGCGACGCAGCGTTGACTTCCTCTGCGATCTTTTCCCGCACAACTAAACGAGACAGTTATACTGGTTAGATGCACTCTATGTGAGAAGCAAAACGTACGCGAAGAGGAGAGGTTATGTAGAACGCTCAACACGGCTGCAGCAAGCTGATCAGAGAAACTTGACAAGCTGCTGTGATCTTGCGAACCGCCAACCAGTTTATAAAATGAATCGAGCAGACTGTTTCCCGAATAATCCGTTGGCAACCTTTCTTGGGAAAACTCCGGCACTTCTCCCAGTGCGATGCCACACTGTGGCTCCGAATGCAGAATGCCCAACAAAACCAGAAAAAAGTGAACAAGGTAACAGCGTGGCATTTCTTATAAAATGAGCAGTGGATAGGTGGATTAACCGCTCGCTCCTCGAAGGTCGTCAAATTTTCCCATGAAAAGCGAATGTGCTTGTGGTCGCACATCCGTACATACACTAGAAAATTGGACTACGAATGCAGAGTCACTAGTGCAGCTAAATGCACTCAACAGCTCCCTTTACAATGCCTTTTTATTATCCGCAGGCGTTCACTTTCCCCCTCATTGATGGATATGTGTTGACAGGATCGACTACTTTCGTCAACAGTCGAATCGCCGCCCACACGACGACGGCACTACCAAGTAATCCAAGGTGTTCTCAGTTGCACAGAGATCATGAACATCTGTTACTTGTCGTCACATATTATAATATCTGAAAGACTCGCCTGCACAAACTTTGAGAAACTGCCACGTACTTCGAAGTTGCTGCATGCGGTGATGACCACGAGTCAGCTATTTCCCGAATGTACGACATGAATATCTTATACTCCTCTGAAGTGGGGCGTACGCTTTTATACTGCTATTTTAAATTCCTTTGAATTCAGCAATAGAGTCGGTTATGCTGGGTCCTGGGATGAGCGACTTCTGGGGGGTGTGCTAACTACAGCGACACCAGTCCGGGAATTCCTACTCACTTTCCGCACATCTAAGGCAGAACTTGAACATCGCATTACATTAGCAACAGAAAGATATATATTATTAGAAACAATGAAAGATGGCCACCATCCGCGCTCACAGCCCTTCAGTCGCCTCACTCAGTTTTCACCGGACTTACGTGGGATTTTTGCAAGCTGTTCGCTGCTTGTCTTGTGCGGTGAACGTGAGTAAACAGCTCCAGGCAAATTCTGTATGCCATGGATATGCCCATGCGCCGTTGGGGACCTCTTTGCGCATGGAAGTGGCTTGGGGCAGCTCATGCACTGCACCCAGGTTCTTGCATTGCACGGACCTGAGGAGGTTCTCTACGACGACAGGAATTCCAGAGCAGAGCCGTGCTGGTAGGAAATCTGGTGAGGTTCAAGGGCTGTTCTTCCTTTGCAGGAGGAGTAATTGACCTGCGATTGCATATGCTGCTTCGAGGCAGTTTCTGGTTCTGCAGTGCATCCTGTATGTTCTTTTTGGCGCTTTTAGATGGTATCTTCCTTTCCTGGTCGGGTTGCGTGGAATGCATGCGAAGGGGAGTCCGCCTTTCCAACAGGAATTGGCAACAACAACGACGTCTTGCTCCTCTTAAACAGCTGGGAAACTGGGGCATTCAACTGTAATTGCTTGCAGAGGAGGACGCAGAGCAAGTACGCGTGAGGCGCTTATTGCAGCGTTACCGGATGCTCCGGCCTGAAGATTGCTTGCAACTTTGTGAAGAGCATGCAAAGGCGGGCAGCACTTTGGTAGGTTGACAGAGCCCTTTTGAACCGCATTACTTTTACGTAATTGGATATATCTCTCAGAAAAAGGCTGAGAGCTTGGTTTTGCGAATTGACACAAAGGCTTTGTAACTTGTGTAAAAAGTTGGTAAAGTTGCTAGGAATTTGCGAGTGGCTTCGCTAAGGGTGGCAGAAGCTGCCTCTCCACCATATGCAGCGTCGCGCTCTTCAACGATCCCATTTCCCCTTTTAGCTGTACTTCAGATGATGGACTGGCGAGCTTTTCGTGCGGAAGGCATGGACGACCAGCTGCAGTCCTGGGAGGCAAACAAACGGAAACGAGAAGAACATCAGGAGCGGATGCTGCGGCTGAGGGAGATACATAAGCCCGCACACTTGCGCCGACGCAAGCAGAAAGTTAAGCGGGTTCAGCAGTCAGAGGAGCAAACACCTGCAATAGTGTAAGCACCGAAATCCTCCCATGGAGGGAAGCAGACGGGAATTGTACGTTGCTTGTCGTCTGGCGCACTTTCCGAGAACGACGCACCTTTGACGTCCTGTTTTCATATATATAAATGTTTAGGACCGCAAACTTCACAGAAGAAGCGCAAACCGTCAGTTTAATTGAAGATGTTTACAAGGCCGAAGTGTACCAGGAAGTTTGTGAGAAGCTTGATGAACAGTGGGGCCTTCCTGTGAGCACCCACAACAGTCCACGAGAGCCGATTAGGGGGTATATGCTGGAGCCGATAAGTGAATTTACATGAGCGTCACTCGACGTTACAAACAGTCGTCGAATTGAGCTGTGGAGCTGCGCTGCGTGTTCCCAAGCCTTTTGCCCGGTCCAGTGTGCGGTCTCATCTTCTCATTTTTAGGACCCTCTGAGTGACCGGTTTGCTGATATACTGGCACAAGCTGTTCGGCATGATCTTATGGACCAAAGGCAAGCTCATCTGAGTTAAGTTTGCGCATGCATTTATTCCCTGTATATCGCTTATTAGGCGGTGCAAATGACTCTTTTGGTGCAGTTACCATAGCTCCTTGGGCTTTGACAAGCACATATGAAACAATCAACACTTTGGGCCTGCATGCATTTATATTTGGCTACTCCATGGGAGTCACGGGCTGGTGAAACTTGTGTATTAACCGCTACAGTCGTCCCACGCTTGTGAATGAGTTCACGGACTTTGATAATCCCTACATGTTGAAGCGAGAGGCAATCAAGAGGCTGCTGGAGGAACGCGGAACACGAAATGCGCTTGACGAATCGATGGTTAGTCGTTCCCGGACTCATCAACAAGAGGCCTTCTGATGGAGGTTTCCAGGAAGCTAGGGTGTTCCTTATGGCTTCTGCGACCTTGGATAATTCCAGTGTGAACGCAATCGTAATTCGTGTATACTGCGCTTTGGCGTTTTAGATGTGATTACATCTGGATCAAGTTTTTGGAACTCTCGCCGTAGTGCTCATGCTTTTGATTTCAGATTGACGAGTATTTGGATAGGCGTCCTGACCTGGTGAAGCTACGACTTCGTGTGAGTGCTCAACAGCGGTATTTGGACGTGGCGAGTGGACGCTACTGCTGTTAATGTTGTATCCCACAGGTCCTAAAGGGCTCAGTGATTAGTATTTAGGGTTGGATAATTGTTTGGCACGCGGCAGGTTCCCAATGCAATGCTTGCCACTGCCATGAAGGTAGCTTTGGATCTAAATTGCTGCTGTGTGCCCGGAAGATTTGCCCTCAGTGGCGCCAATCTATTTAATCGCGCCCACCTATTCTGGACTTTGCAATGAGCTTCTCTGAGCTGGTGCGCTTTTCAGGCGAAACTCCCTCCAGAGGTCATTGAGCCCTTGGCTGCATTCCACGGCCTGACGAACTACAACTTCGACAAGCGCACGCGCTTGCAGCAGAAGGTCAATGCAATGTTCAGAGCCGTCGATGCTGCTCACTGCGGTATGTAGCTGCATGTGTTGTTCGTGATATTTCCCCGTGCCTCTCTGTATGCCCCTGAAGCATATTTACTATATATTATAGGCAATTCACGAGCCCAGTGCGATCGCGTAGACTGTTGGTCTCATGCAGAATTGGACGTACTCCTGGGGAGCCTAGAGGAAAATCAGCGATCCGACATGTGAGTCCACAGAGCACACGCTTCGAAGGGCATCGCCTTCCCTCCTTACTTACTACTGCCGTAATTATTTTCACTATATGCTGCCTACCCCTTCCTTGCACAGGTGGTTGAGGCCCGTTGATAATTATTTTGCGTTGCTTAAATGCACTGGTGTGGCAGGAAGCACGAATTACATCCCTTTCGGAACCACTTCGGCTTTGTCTCAGCCGTTCCAACGGGTACTGTAGGCTCCATTAAGATGGGGCAAGAGCAGTGCGGTACGGACAAGGAGCTCAGGATGATTCGGTAGGTTGAAGGGTGGATGCTCGATGGTCGAGCATCATGCAACCGTTTGCTAGACATGAACAGTTCTTTGTGCAACGATGTGGCTCGCCGATGAGTGGAGGAATGGGATAACGCATTTGCTTTCAACAAACCAGAGGAAAGCTAGAGCATGCGTTCAGATGGGTGGACTGCTGCGCTCAGATATCCCACTCTGCAGCGAGTAGCGCACACGCTGCCGAAGGATCCGAAATGTCAGGCTTCACATTATTTTGAATAAAGCTACTCGCAATAAATTATTTGTAAAGTTTGTCTGGATTGTTCAGTACCAGGTGCCGGAATGTTGACGCTTTTGGTAAGATGTCTCGAGACACCGCCGTGCCCGTGATCGCGTGTTTGCGCGTTCTGCAGACCGCGCCATAGTTGCTCATGCTATTCGCGTTCTTGAGCGGTCGCCAGGTTGGGACTTCAAGGATAAAGTGAAAGTGAGTACAGGGAAAGCTAACAGGGGATAATGCGGAATTAGTCACACTTGTGACTGTTATGGCCTTCATTCCTATTGCGGATGACATTAGGCGATCAACACGTTGGTTGAAGTCTACAACCACCTCCCGCCCAGCGCGACGTACTCCCGCAAGCTGGATGAAGCGTTTCCAGTCTTCAGGTAAGATTTTGATTCATGGAAAGAGCGCCGCATGTGCCGCGGAATAGAACTTAATTTTTTTGAGTTTCTGTGGAGGTGTGAATAAGTGTTCTGAAGTATATCTGGGGTTTATGCGTGCTAACCCTTCGGTGTAGGGCGCCGGGGATGACAAGATTCACAAAGACGAGGAATTCGGTCTTCTGTAGGGGGCTAAAATACATCAGGTCCCTCACGACGCAGAAGCCACTGTCAATGAGGCTTGCAAAGAAGAAGTAGTACCACTGTAAATGGCTGACAAATCAACCGGGCGCAAAGTGTTTCGTTTGCTTGGCGATAGAACCAAATGCAGAACAACACATATTCACGAGTCCTAACTCATATACCAAGAGGGAAACACCGAAGGCAGTCTTCGCCCGCGAGCATGCAAAGGATGCCTTTAGAACCTGTCGCGCCGTTAAGCAAAAGCTAATTCTGTCCTGCAGTACTGTATCCTGTATCAGCTTTCAGGGCTTCGTGCTTGATGATTTCCGCCACCGCCCAGCGGTCCTCTGGGACAAAGGGGTCTAGCGTGCAAGTGAAGCTTCTTGCCCAAATCTGTGGGGTGCTTCGTTCTGCTTATTGCATTAGTCGTTTCCCCTAAGTCTTTTTTTCATCGCATATTGCCAACCCTCCGGTGAATTACTATGCTTCCTGGGAGACAAAGTATTGTTTGTGGTAGTTTATTCTCTGCGACTACTACACGTTTCGGCAAGTTGCTTCAGGGCAGCTCACTGCCCTCGCGTGTTTTACCACGCATGTAGGACCAGCAGGTTGGGACGCAGGCCAGTATTTTGCTGCCCAATCAGCAGTACACGCTCGTGCTCCGAAGTCCGGCCGGCGCCGGGTTGGAAGCAAGGCTCTCATAGGTCTGGCTAGGATGCAGTCTGTATCAACCTTCCTAGTTAGTTGTCTTCGTGCCAGGAAGTAGTGATGTAGGGAAGATGAACTTTTTGGCCCGCAGTATTAGCAGGTAGGAAAGTGCGCAGATGCTGGTGTCGCCCGCTGCCGTTGCTGGAGGAATTATGCTGAAATTGTCCGAAGACCTTCCTGTTTGCAATAATAAAACAAATATCTGTTTGCATAGTTTGTTTAGCCAAAAGAAGGCAACCTCAGGTTGGGGCTTCCCTGCGAAATATATTGACCAGACCATCGCCAGTCATTTTCAGGGTTGGATTCCTTCTAAGTAAATTAGAGAAAAAAGAGACTTCACAGCTTGAAAGTTCATCCCTAGTCTATTTGGCTTTAACATCTATCAAAAGCTATGCATCTTTCTGGCAACATTACATTGCGGGGGGCAGTGTCCACTTGCCAATCCGTGCGCTGGTGGTCGTGGGATGCACCACCCCAGCATATACGGCACTGAAGACCATCCAAGTGGAAGGCTGTGTATTGTTTTTCTGCTTGCTGAATATGACTCTTTAATTGTTTTGGTCTGTAAAACCCGATTGGACTTCGCTGTTGAGCGTGCCGCCACCTTGCAGTGACCCGCTACTCCGGCAGTCGCCAATGCCACGCGCAGCACTTTCCCCTTCAGTGGCAAAAGCTAGCATATTTGAGTAAATCTGCTGCATTTATAAGTCCATTATCGGCTGCGGGAACCTTTTGATCGGTTGCCTGCAGAGTTTCCTATAGATCACCCACGTGCAACAACGGAAGACTAGACAGATAGGCTTTCAGCATCTCCAGTTGACAGGAAGTTGACCTCTTTCAGTCACCGCATTTACGTCATTTCGAAGGCGAACTCGAGGTTTTTTATAGCTCCGCTTCAGCAGCTTAACCCAACTAGGCTCCGGTCAACTGCTCCCCTTGGAGCAGGATTGGTTCATCAGTTGCCCTTTTTGTCCAACACTAGTAACAGCGTTGTGAAAGCAACTTCGACCGACCCTCTATGACGCAAGCTGAGGACCAGTTATAGAGGCTAAATGCGTGGCGTTAGAGGGCCCTACGTCGGCCTGTGTACATTGGTACGCCAGCTTGCTGGAACTCGCGATTGGTCCCTATGGGGGCCTGCGGTGCAAAGCAACTCAGCGGAGCTCGTGGTCTAGGTACGTCGCCACGAGGTCAGTTGCACAATCTCCAATAAAATACTTGACCCCATCAGCAATATGTACCTAATTTAAGAAAGCAGGACATGGACATGGTCATTACACTCACGGTGCACTACCTATGTGACCCGGTGTAACTCTTTTAGGCGCTGGCGATGAGACACTTGCAGGCAGCACGGAAAATACGGAGCCAAGAGAGGTGGCGAGGCCAAGTGACACGTGCAGTACGGAGAGAAACCCTGCTTCCGCTCGAGCAACTTCGTCTCATGCTTGCCGGAGCAAGCGGAGCACGGTCTCAGAGGGTTCAAAGGTGCTTCCGCTTCCACTGCAGCAGCATCGGGTGCTCTCACAATTAGTGAGTGTTGGAGTGTGTGGATTCCAAACTTTGACAGTTCCAGAGTCTCAACCCTACTTAGCGGAGACAGTTCACCCTAGCCTTTTAGGCCGGTTCTACCGGCCCAAGAACGTTACTTCCGAGTCAAGCATAAAGTTGAACGTGACGGGAGGAGTTTCTCCCTGGATACTAGGCACTCCAGGTGGCGGTAGCGTAGGCTCCAAAGAAAGCTCTCAACCGGGTCTCTCAAGCTCTTCCAAGCCTTCAGGTCTACGCGTCGCGGGCACTACGGATGCCGGAGCATCACCAGAAAGTACTCGCAGCAGCGGTAACCCATACCAACGTGAAGAGAAAGGAGGGGCTCATACTGTTCAAAAATGTTGTAGAATTGACTATCCGAAGTGGAAAGAGCTGCGTAAATCGCCAACATGCATGCTGGCGTTGTATCCACAGCGAAACTCACCGCTAGCACCGTGGAGCATTTCGCCAACGTTAAAAAGCGGGCAGACCAAAATCCTTTGCGTTTCGACTGTCTCTCCTGACCTTCCTCAGTTCAACTTCGAGGTAGGCATGATCTGCCGTCATGAGCTCATCACCGCTTAGGACCCTTTGAAGAAATATGTCCTTCAAAGGGTCCAAAGCGGTGCGTAGGTATTGGAGGCACATGCGGCACAACAAGAAGCCAAGACGATGGCCAGTCGTCTTGTTACAGCATGTACTGAGTGCTTCGTTTAATAATAGGGTACCATAGTTTGGGTGCCACTTGCAGCTTAGATGCGTATATGTTAGCTTAGCAAAATCAACAGTTATGTTTTTATCCGAAAGCTCCGCAGATGCTGAACTGCTTCAGGAGAAGGCAGTTCAGATTACAGGAGCCGATTCACCCGTTGCACTTGAAAAGATCGGGGTCAGCGTCGTATGTAAAAAAGGTTACAAGCCAACCTGCCCGAACAATGACGGATTCTTTGTTTCACAGTGAGTGCAACTTCGTTCTACCCTCGCAGATCTACTGGTTGCAAGCAGAAGAAATTCAGTGCATCACAGTGTGAGCCCACCACTCGAACACTTTGGCGGACTGATTGCATCTGGGATTGTTGTGTCTGCCTTATCTGTATGCTAATATGCAGTGTGAGGGGATGTACAGTCTGCTGTGTCCTTGACGGTCATGGCCCATTTGGCCACGAGATCTGCCATGTCGTACAGCAAGACTTACTCAGGCTAACTGCTGACAATCCAGATCTGCCAATTCGATCAAAAAGTGTACTTCAGGAGGCTTTTCTGAAGGTGGGGTCGCACGTGGCAACTGCGGCACAACGCCGCTGGCTTCGTTCACAATGAGCGTGTGAGCCTAGGGGTACACGTAAAACCCGTAGCGAGGGCAAGCGTACAATGTGAATAGTGGTCATGCCTCTACTTCACGCAGGCCCACAGCAACTTGCAATCGAAGTGTGACGCGTTGAGATTGGACAGCAAGCTCAGCGGCACTACCGTCACCGTTCTAGTGTATTTGAGAAAACAAAACAAGCTGTTCACTGCTCACGTCGGTAATAGCAGAGCGGTGCTCTGCAAGATGAACAGATATGGTAGGGACGTTGGGCAATCCCCATTTTTCTGTGTTGGCGGGGCACTGACCATCTGCAGTGAGGAGGTAGATACATTGCCGATAGTACTGGCGCATTCACCAGTCTGAAATAGCCTTGGCACTTTTCCATTATTGATGTCTCCATGCAGGTTGTGGGGTTCGCGCGGTAGACCTCACTGTGGACCACACTCCAACCAACAATAAAGAACTACGACGGATCGTTAAAGCTGGTAATGCAGCGTTCTTTAGACGTCAGCCACGCCACAAACCCCTCACTACTTAGCCTCTCCGTAGTGCTCAGTTTATACTCCTTCATCTCATGCTTGCAGGAGGGCAGGTTAGGGCACTAGGTGGTGATGGCCTCCACCGTATTTTCTTGACGAGCGGATGCTTGCCTGGACTGGCCGTAGCTCGGTCCATTGGCGACACACTAGCAGGGGGTGCAGGTGTCATATCTCTGCCGGAGATAAGGGGCAAGCCTGTTCCTACCACTTTGCCTTTGTCAAGCCGCATATATACACTTCGAGAGCAAAGTGATCTCTTCCTACCTCAGTGGAGAGGACTGCAAATTGTAAAGAGAGCAGCATCATATTCTTCACTTCGTGAAGGTCACACCCGGTGTATTCGTTCTTTGCTTTGTTTCAGAATACAAAATCGACGCCAAGCGCGACAAGTTCCTCCTATTATGCACTGACGGTGTCTGGAACGTCCTCTCATCGCAAGAGGCAGTTGAAATAGCAAATTCTGCCGAGCAGCAGGAAGTGAACGAGAGCACTCGCTTACGGGGCCCGAGGACCACACTATAACCTTGTCTAGTATAATGCCGTGGCTGTTTGACTGCATTAAGGCTAGTATCCGTGAAATAATTGGCTCGAACTTCTAGCTTAAAGTTGCTGAGCATACGACGTGTCATACGATGGTTAAATAGTGGAATCTTGTACCCAATTCTTTTTCTGAACCAAATACAGTCAAGCTGATATTCACTTCCGCTCTATACAGATAGTTATGTCTGAATTAGTGCAGATCCGTTCTGTGTGCTTGCTGTCCAGTGGAGAACAGCCCCAGAAGAACTGGCTCGTGAGTCGTGGCGCCGATGGATCAACGAGGAGCAAATCTTCGCAGACGACATGACTGTACTCTTCCTAAAACTATGCTGAAGCGTACTGGGCAACAAATTCTTTGATGAATGCAGCCAGAATTGAGGTGCTACAGAAAAGAAGTCAGCGCAACATAGATACATGTAGTTCTATCGGAATGTCTCCTGTAGAGCCGTCGGCGTATTGCCCAGCTGTCTGATGGAAGTCTATCAACATGCTCAAACACAGTCTCTGCAGGCTAAACCAAATCAGGCAGCCGATGGATATTCAACAAGTGCGCATTCCTCCGACTAAGTTCTTATCTACGCAAATTCATCTGCTTCAACCAGAATGGGTTCTTCAGCCGGTTGCATACAATGGCTCTATTGGGGGGTCTTTGTGGGCAATGAAGTCAGCTGTCCTGTGTGGCTTGAATGACCCGCTTGAAGGATGCTGGTCCGAAGCTGCGGCGCCTTTGCTGAACTTCTTTTGCACAGAATGACGCTCTCTTGACAAACAGCAGCTCAAGAGCAACACCGATGCTCCACCCAAAGCCTGTCTGACACTTGTAACCTCCTCCTACACCGCATGACCCAGCGGTCGAACTGTATGACTTTTCCGGTAATGCTCTTTATCTCTTGTAAGCCTTATGTAGAACACATGCCAAGCCAGGATTTGTGGGGAGTGCACTTTTCATTAACTCCTGGCATAACCTTAAGGATGCAACAATCAGTACAGTCCCTAAGTGTTGCAGAAAGCTCAACGGCTTATTGCCTAAGCAGTATTCTCGGAATAGGGGACCACTGAAGAATCCCTGTTCTTGCAGAGCAATCAGCAGCCCACTTGCATGCAACTCAAAATATACCTGTCCGTCATGTTTCTCACTGCCTCCACAGTAGCTTGATTTCAAAGTTCGGCGATCGCTTCTACTGCCATCTGGATAAGCGGTGGCCAGCAATTGGCTCCATCCCATTGCTGCCCAGTTTCGACTTGGTATTCAACGCATGCACATCTGCCAGCGAACAGCCTGGGTGAAAACAAAAGCGTTAATTACAAGTTAGACAGCTAGCTACGTCTCAACGCAGAACGTTGTAACTCCGCTTTTCAAATACGGGGTATTAAGCCCACTGAACCCGCAGAAGTTGGACAGTTGCAGCGTCTCCCGCTCTTGTGTGCAAGGGCTCCCTGAGTACCTACTCATTGTCACATAGTCTTCTTCGCAGTTTTACCCCTCATGTCACGTGATCTTGGCATGTTAACAGTGGCCTCCCTCTCCAATTGGTCGTGGTCGGGGACGAAACTTTGCCGGAACCGCTGGCCTTGGCGTTCATTTAAACAGCTTCAGACTTCGTAGGCGATGACACTCCCACAGAGCCTGGTTCCACTGCTGTCTGATGAAGATCACGAAGGGTTACTTGTATGCCGAATTCAGACTGCCGTATGCCGTCGCACACAGTTGTCCACTGCCAGCAGTAGCTGGGTTGCTGTGCTTTAAGACTTCTCCAAGGGGGAATAGGCGGCCTGGCATTCTGCAACTGGTCACCGACAGTGGTGACTGCTGCTGAGGTATATGGGACAAGGTACTTACGGTCGTCGTGATGTTCTGCTTGAGGAGAGCCGTCGGCGGAACTCCCACAAGCCTGCATAGTACTCGTGCAGGCTGGCTGAGTCCGCTGCAACTCCACTGGGGTTGAGTTAGAAGGCCGTAGGGGAGTGCATACTGCTCGTAGATGTTCCGACGCCATCGCTGAATCGCCAACTGCGCAGGCAAGCGACGGCAACGAGGCGCGATGCTAAGACGCCATCGCTGAATCGCAAACTGAGCAGGCAAGGGACGACAACGAGCCGCACTGGCGCAGCAGCGAATAGAAGATACACGACATCATTACCAGCTTACCCGGCTCAAGCATCACAACATGGCGCGTCGAGAGATGCACCTCGTCCGGCAGGAAAACCATGAGCGGCGCACTGGGGAATAGCGATATGCCCTGTGTGCAGCGCAGACCGTTATAGATCGAGTTAGAGAATTCTCATTCCTGAATGTTTCTGGACAATCTATTGACATGCCTCACTGTCCAGATCACATATATTTAGCAGCAGCATTCCTTCATAAAAGTTTAACTCAAAACTGTCACATTAGCTGCTGGGGGCCTACAGACCTCGTCAACAAGGATGTGGCTCCGGACAATCAAACCAGCGCATGGCCCCGTGATCTCAACGCCGCAGACAACATTGCCGTTCATAACAATATGTCTTTGTTTAGACCGCCTAAGCTGTCTGTCCCTTGCGCAGCGGAGACACTTGGCTCTGAGGGCTTCGTTGTCAGATAGGCAACTGTCTATATAATTCTCTGTGAAGACGCCTTCTCTACCGAGCCTTACACTGCCCCCCGCATCTTCTGTCCTTAAACTGCATGCAGAATTCCTATCTGGATCCTTGTAGGAGCATCCCGCGAGCGACGCAAGCTCGAAACTCTCCAATACACAAAAGCGGCAACTCAACGACACATCTTCCAGACGAATGGAGGCGCCGCTCATGGTGCGTCCACTCGCCGCAATGCGCCTTTGCTGTGGGTCACAGGGTTTCTCCCCCTCCACAATCTTCAAGTACTGGCTGCTTGGCACAAGAGGAGGACAGGATGCGGGTGCTGCCAAAGTCTGCCAGCGCTTCGGCACCACCGGGCAACAGGCAGGGCTGCAAAGCTCCCAAAAGCCCAGAACACAGATTCACATAAATACAAACAATTCTGCATGAAACCCACCCAATGAAACCGACGTTAAGCACCACGCAGTGTTACAACTGCTAATATATTCGCAGCTGTGTAGGATTATGCCATGAAACGTCAAAGAAACGAGGTAAAGAAGCGTCTCACCATGTGTGTGTACGGACGAACTGAAGGATGCCGGGCAGACCAAATGCAGAGACAATTGGGCCGCAGTACTGGTCATCTATCAAAGCAATGCGATAACGATGAAGATGGGCTTGCAGCACTTCTGCAGTTCCATCCAGTTCAGCTGCTCCAGCATACGCCTCCTGGCAGTGATGCTGCACGCCAAGCCCCGCAGCCGCGTTTGTTATAGCATCGCCTTGTTGTTCGCAACCACATTTAGCAGGTTCTCCACAAGTGTGTGGTGGAGTCGTTTCACAACTAAGCACTTGAGCTATGCAATGCTCGAAGACCTCCTCCTCTAGAGCCTCAAGCGATCGAAAGACCTTCAGACTATCGGGGCGGCCAAAACATTTCGCAAAGGTCTCAGCGCTTTCCCAGTTGGATTCTTTCATCTGCAATAAACAGCAGGATGCATGTGCAAAGTGACGATGAACACAGTCGTGCAAGTAACGGTGGTACAGGGCATATCTGTTTGGCTGTGTGTTGCTTCTTGGGGCATATAAAGCATTTATCTGCCTGGATTTAGTTGGCCATGCCCTGTACCTCCAACAGCGGCAGCTGCGTGCACGTATGCACGAAACCGCCACCGCAGGCAAGCAATCTCACCACTACGGTGTGGACTTCTGAAATGCCCAGTGACATCACCAGTAGAGAAGGACGCAACAGAGGATCTTCAGAAATGACCAAGGCACAATTCTTCGCATAGGTACAACGGCAAGCTGCTTCAGGCCAGCGGCCTCCAGTCGATTCGCCATTTAGACTGTTCCAGTCCCGGACCGCCACGGCACCATCATTCTGACAGACTATCTCGCAGTGCTGATTCCCCTTAAGCTGGTAGGCAGCAGGCCGAATGCCCAGCTTAAGAGCCCCGCGAACGAGCTCAGGCCATGTTGTACACTTTGTGCACGCAGGTAGAGGCCAGTGGCACGCCTCTACAGGAACGGAGAGCTGCCGCCTGCACCCGTACAGATCCAACAAAGGTAAATTAAACGTATGATAGTCACCTTTCCCAGTTGCAACGCCGGTGCAACAAGACCGAGAAAATTAGGACGATCTAGTGTGTGTGCCTGCAAAATGGGCATACACAGTTTTCCTGTTCCAGAAGTAACTGGTTGTAGAGATTATCCCCAGCGGGGTAGCTCGTATGAGAAGCACAGCTCGCGCATACCTCAAGGCTGCCTGAAAGGCATCCAACTTCTCCCCGCCTAGCCGGAGCCACTGCAAAGTCAACTCACTTGACGGCCAGCAGTCTTGAAGTGCCAATCCGTCCTGCATTGCACCGGAACGACGCTGAATAATTCGGCATCTCACATGCACCATAGAGTCTTGAGTACGGATTGCAAGCAATTCATCGAAAGGAAATGACTAATGAACAGTAGAAAGCAAACTTAAAAGCCTTCTGGAAATTCAGAGCCGCTTCGCGAAAACATAGCAAGCATATCATGACTCCATCACAGTCTGTACAGTCCGTACGCATCTAGGCTCACCTCACTCGTCTGCACCTCAGCACAGTCCACCAAAGATCCTGACATCGGCTGCGAAGCCGGGTATCCGTTTGGTTTCGCGTAACGATGAGGCTCTCCGGCTGCACGGGAGGTGCCCTCGCTCGGGAGGTGCAAAAGTCCCCCGTCTCCCTCCTTTCGTTCACTTGTCTGGCTTTTAACATCATCACCCTTCTGAAGAAGCACCCCGCATGGATGAGTTGCAAGTAGGCGCTTCTTCGCAGCAAGGGAAAGCTGCTCAGACCACTGTTGCTTGCGCCTGGAACGCGGTGCCTGTGTGCAGACGAACAGACACTGATTCGGCATAGCTGAGGAGTAGCTGCGCACTTCTGATGTGAAATGCGTGTCAAGTGCATGGAGAGACGGAGTTGATAAACGGATCTGGTTACTCGACACTGCGGTGAACACAATAATGCAAGTAGTGAATGGTGCAGTCACCTACGAGCAATCTGATGGGCTCTACACCTACAGAATGGCGGTTGAAAATCCTCAGATAGGAATCTTCATGTGGTGTCCTCCTGAACCGTTTTTGACACTTCATATTGGATAGGCGAGCCCACTTGCAACGGAAAGAGGTGCCCCCGGTGTCTGTCTGCATTCAATATCTCCCCCAGAAGTCACCGCATCCCTTCAATGCTAAAACCGTTAGATCTTCTGCCTCATGGCTTGCAAGACAACCCGAACAGGGCACCCTCAAGTTCTTGCAAGGAGTCATAACCCGAACAAGCACATCGTTTGCTGGGGTCCTCCTCAGTAACCTCAGCAGGTCGGCAATAGTCGGGGTCCTGTGCGCCTGGTGCCCTCCGTGACTTTGCCAAAAGTGCTGAGCCAATATGCTTTGCTCCCCTCTAGCAATGATGCTACCATGGTCACTTGTCGGTGCTGAAGCTCCCCTAGAAAGACATTCCTTGGAATGCACTCCCGGACAGCCTTGCAGGCCCCCCGGCTGATGAGTTTGATACGTTAATGACTGTCAATTTAGCCTTCCCAAATGTGAAATGGCAGCTTAACGCTTATTTCTTAACATGGGTCGGGCAGGGGATAAGAAGACGTGCAGCGTCGTGAATTGGTACAACTGTCCTGTGGACCGCAACCGCAGTCCCTCAACCTCGTTGATAAAAGTCCGCTGCTCATCAGAGGCAGTACCTTGGATATATTTCCTTAATAGTCCCTTTACACTTCAAATTGAAGAGAGGGAAGACAGCAACTGCTATGGCTGGCCGCTCGACCACGGCCTGACTCTAGTGGCTGTGTCGATGTGCCCCGAGGGGAGGTTCTCCAGCGTTTGTGTAAGGCGACAAAGATGTGATAGGCATAACGACGTCGTTTATTCCATTTATGTGGACATTTATTGTTCCAACAGGTTGCGATGGACCTCAAATGCCGACCACCCCTTCGTGGTAGGCACGTCGAGAGCACGAGGTGCTCTTCCGTGTGGAACCGTTTCTGTTCAGCCCATCTCTAACAGCACGAAACGTCGCTCGAAAACATGCAACTAACAAGGCAGAATTTCAGCAACGCAGCATCTTGACGAAGTTGAATACTTCAAAGGGTGGACTTTTACACAGAGTTTACTTCAGCTGGTGGAGTGCAGTCTGCAAGCATTCAACCTAATGCCCATGACGTTATGTTTTAGAGTGGCCACTATGCAGCTCCATGTTTTACAATGATCCCGTCATCCTCGCATTCGTTGTAAGCCCATGAGGAAGTCCCTAGACTGCTATGTAGACGAAAATTATCAACCGGCCCTCTCCCAGCAAATGGCAACTGAACAATGCTAGGCGCATAACCACTAGCAGTTGGAAGTCACTCAATCTGCAAAATGTCATGGTGTCTATCTTACAGGAGGGCCGACGGCAGCACTCCTGCATCCAAAATCCAGTGTCAGCTGTACGCAACGGCAGCATATAAGCTCTCGACTAGAGAAGGTATCAGTTAACTGCCGTTGATTGTGACGAAACTCGAGTTCTCGAGACCGCATTAAGCCAAACAGTCGGCATATTGCAGCTGCCCTTTCTTCTTTCTTGAGCCGCTTCTCTAGAAAAATCCCAACACAGCATCCGCTCGATACATACGCCTGGAATGGGGCAAGGGGTGGTAGAGAAATGCTACTTTTGTTTAACTGAGAAGAGGTATGAAGAAGCCTGAATTCCTGAGTCAAAATGGAGGGAGTTCGTTGAAAAGTGGTCGCATGAACTGTGTGCCTGCATGGATGATACCGCATATCTGCATCCCAGGGACGGCATCGCCCTCCGCCTCCGGGGTATGCAACTGCTTCCTATTGAGCACACAAGTAGCAGAGCGTGTACAAGCTAGGGTCCTGACCACCAAGCAGAAAGCGAGAAAGAAGTATGACACATACATACTGAGTCCAGCGGCCTTCAGCTTAGCCGTACCAACCTGATCCCTTCAGTGCGATTTATATGGGTATGCCAGCAATTCAGTGGGCAATGCCCAATCATCTGCTGGTAATTACTGGCACCTGCTACGATGCTACTAGGGTCTGTCGGCTAGCGTAGCGCGGGTAAGCGCGTATGCTTGCACAGCACCTAAAATGTCAAAACAACCAAATGGGGGCCCTCAGAAGCAGGCACGAGTAAGCCTGCCAGCTTGCTTCTAGCTGGAGCTGTCCTTCGGAGGGTGCCCGAACAGCGCTCCTTAAGCCTGCGCAGAGGTAGTCTGAGGCATGGTGTATACAGGCCACATAGAAGTCCCCATCACTGCTACGCAAGTCACTCCATCATCGCCTCCGTGGCCCGCGCAGCTGTTGACCCCATGGGGGTAAAGGTCCAAATCTGCCAAGTCTTCAAGTTCTTGAACAAGAGCGCCAGACAAGTCTCGCTGACGCACACGGCTGCTACGTGCCGCCGCTGGGCATTCGGGCCCAACTGTGCTATATATCTCTGCCTCCCAAGAAGACCCACCATCCTACTATCTACTTGGGCCCCTACCCTGGGAAGCATTGGTCCAGGAAGTGGGTGCAGGCGCGGAGAGCCAGCCAACGACGGCTCGAACCGGTCGAGCGACAGGCCTTGGACTGAGCTCGCCACCGTCGTCACTGGCGAGGACCTCGACATCTGGGATGCCCTGGAAAAGTCAGCATCAGAGGCGGGACACAGAGCGGCGCCCGCTCCTGCAGCAGCTGCTGCCGCAGGTTGCTGCTGTCTGTCTTGGGCTGTATCCCCAGATGGCTGAAGCAGCTGAGTTCCACATGACAAATTGACGGTTATAGCATCTTTAGGGCTTGAGCCCACTGTTCCCATTTCGCCATTCTGCCCTCCTGAACTACCGCTCGCGTGCATTGTCGCCTTGCCTCTGTGCTGCAGCTCCTCCCATTGTTCCATCTGTTGAATGTACAGTTCCTCAGCAGTCATGCCGACCGCCGCGGCTGTCTCATGCAGCGCCCTCGCACCCTCTTCCCCCACTAAACTAACAAGGAAGGAAATGTCTGTAGGGCCCGAGGCCCAGCCGGTGCGCGGGCAAGAAGCTGCAGCCGAAGGGGCCCCCGCAGCAACGACTGCAGCAAAGCTCGGTCTGTTGCCATGAACAGTGGTAACCTGTGCCAACTCAGGCCCGGATGACGGCCGCTTCTGTTGCCCTTCACCCGGCTGCATTTGCTTGCTTCGAGGGGCAATCGTGTGTCTGGAAACCACTGAGAAGCCTCCAGGTTCCCCAGCAGCAGCAGCAGCAGCAGCAGCCGCATCGGCGTCCGCATTGCGCTGCACGTTAGGTGATGTGTCGTGACAAGCAGTCTCGGGAGAGGAATTGCACACCGGAAGATCCGCGGCTTGCCGCATCGGAGGCAGCTGGGAAGGCCTCAAGGAACTGGGAGCTTGTAGGTCGTTCCTTATACTGTTTGCGGCATTTTCGAGGGAAAAGGGGGAGGCGAGAGGAGGGAACTCATCTGCGTAGCACACAGCCACTGCTGCTGCAAGCTCTGGATCCACTTCAACCTCCGTCGCCGCCCCAGGAGGCCCCACTGGAGGCTGAGTTTGTTCCTTCGCCAGGTCACTAGGGAGGTTCGCGACCACCATGGAATCACCGCTCGCACAGGACAAGGACCCCATATCGTCAACTTTTTCCAAAAGGTGTTTTGACTCAGCTGCTCCAGGCATACCGCCGCAGCATTCCCTAGCTTCTGTCTGCTCCTGGTCCTGCTGTTGATCCTGCTGTTGATCCTGTTGTTGGTCCTGCTGTTTGTGCTGGCGTTGATCCTGTTGTTGGTGTTGATGGGTTTTCGGTTGTTCGTTGTGTGCCTTAGATGCCTTGATGTATGCATGTGCTTCTTTCTGAGCGTCATAGAGCAGCTGGAGCTGCATTGCTGGCTCCAAAGAACTCGCATTTAACCACACACCGCCCACCAGCGCCCCGTTTCCCTGCTGCATACAGCCTCGGCTGCCATGGGTCTCCGCATGCCTCGAGATTGCGATTGTCGTTGCATGCGCTGTAGGTTTTGTGGGTTTTGTGTGGGCCAAGAGCTGTCGTTGCATCCATCCACTGCCGAAGTGCTTTTTAAGACTAATTTTGCCGGCCTTTCGAGACCCTTTGGAGCTGCAGCAGCCCACGAGGCCGCCTGCGTTGTTTGCCCCCCTTCTGGCAGTGCTGCGCCCCACAGTCTCGTTCTCTGAGTCCGTCCCGAGTTGATTTTTGTTGTGGCAAATCGTTTCAGCGTTGAGTCCGTACTCGTCGTCTTCCTGGCTGTCGGATAAAGCCCCGCTTTGTCTGTCTCCCTTAGCCATGAGGTCTACCCCGAAGAGTTTCGTGTAGCGCTGCAAGTCCCAGACCATCATGATCTCTTGCAAATCTACAGTAACCAGCCTCCGCACCCCGTCGAACGCGCACTGATATATTGAACGTGGGTGAGAAAAGACACACAGCCGTATCGATTGCAGCTCTGGAGGCGAAGGGGGTCGTAGGCACCAAGGCAAGGCAGACTCCTCTACCACTGGGCGTCGCAACTGCCGAAGCTGGTCCAGAGGAGATCCCATGAGCGTCTCGTGAATGCGTTCCGGCTCTGCAGCGGTTCTTTGGATTCTCCGCTGCGCCGACTCTGTGTCCTTCATCTTCATCTGCACCACCCGAATCACAGACCCGTCCACCACAACCCACCGCCTTCCCCCTAGGGGCTGCAAAAACGAAGGCCTCCTCGCCACCAGCAACTCCAGACGAGCGCATTCAGGCGGAGAAAGCAACATCGCAGCAAATTGCTGTTGCTGCACTGGCAGGAAGCCACCCAAGGGCACGTGCTGCGGCCGCGGTAAGCCGTAGCGACCAAACTTGGAGAGGTCTTCCGTAGCCAGCACGGGGCTCTCCGCGGTTGGGGAAACGAAGATGTGGGCAGGCAGCAAATGCTGACAGACCACATCGCAGCACACACCAGCAGCGCCGCAACCCATCCCCCTACAGCCAGTCGTGTCGCGGCAGTGTACTACTGTACAGGGCTGCAACAACGTTAAGGGCTAGTACAAGACGAGGAACAGCGTCATCATTCCCTAACATGCAAACGAAGTGCCACGCCAGCGACATATAGCTCAATGAATTACCACTCGACGTGCACTAGCATATAATATGTGCTCAAAAGAGGACAAGGAGCAAGGAACAGGTGTCCGGTTGCGGGTAGGTAGGCTTGGGGAGAAACAAGATTGGCTGTGGCTCAAATCCTTACGCTGAAGCAGACGAAGCAGACCCGCGAGTCCCTAGGGGTGCAGACGGCGACAATGCCGTTGTTCAGATCCAGGGACACAAGCTGACACCGTCCCCTTATAGTCAGCGCGCAGCTCCATTCCCCCCAAAGTCCCTGCATGCCTCCTGCTGAAGAACCTCTTCTCCCTCTGCGAAACCTGCTGTCAGTTGTCCTTCCTCCTCCCCCCAGACCTGCCTGGTCTACGTTCCACACAAACCTAAATACCTTTATGCCCGATTCCTTGCTTGATGCAAACAACCACAGCGCTTCGGCCTCCACGCCTCCGCAAGCGGCTTCCCCGCCTACACTGGCCTCCCCGCCTTTCGGCATGAAGCCCCCCCCAGGGGACCCCGGAGGCCCTGTTGGTGTCCCTGGCCCCTCTGGGGTTCGTTGCTGAGCTGCAGAGGTAGGGGCCCTTGTCCAGTGCCATGATATATCGCTGTTACCAGTGTGCACACGGAGATCCGGCTGCTGCGGCGGCGAGGAGCGGGGAGCCCACGGGGTCCCCCGTACTAATTCAACATAATCAACTGCCCCACTGTCTGCCCCGAAATTCCCCACCTCCATAAAGGAGACCCCTCGCGCTGCTCGCGCTGCAGTCACTGTAGGACAGGAGATCCCGCTGCTGTTACTACTGCTGCTACTGCTACTACTTCTGGGGCTGCTGCTGCTGCTGCTACCAGTGCCGTTGCCGATGTTAGGACCGTTGCCTCTGCTGCTCCTACTGCTTCCGATGCCGTTGTTAGCGTCCTTCCTGCTGTTGTTGCTGCTGCTGCTGAAGCCGTTGGCGGTCTCGAGCTTCGCGTCCTGCTGCAGCGCCTCCTCAGCAGCGCCTTCTCCCTGGAAAGCGTTTTGAGCCGCTGCAGTGCCTGCTGCTGTTGCAGCTGTTTTGCCTCGTATACCAGCCAGACAACTCCCGCAGCAGTAGCAGCGGCGAATGAGGCAGCGGGGAGGAGGCGTGCAAAGGATCCTGCCGTGTGTTGTACCTACGGCGACCAGTCCTACGAAGGTTGCAAGGGGCAGTTGCTGTAGGGAGAAGCTGACGGCCTTGGCGCTGCGGTTACTGCTGCTGCTGCTCGGGGGAATACACTCCTTCTGTACTTGCTCTTGCGACACCACAGCTGCTGCTGGTGGGTCGCCGCCGTAGGGGTCTGCAAGCGGCTGCTGTTGCTGCTCTTCCTCCTCCTCTCCCATTTGGGCCTCAGCAGGCAGCTCCTCCCCGCAGCCCCCTCGCGCTCCCCGTTGTGCTGCTGCTGCCTGTCGCTTCTTGTACCACAGCCGGCATCTTGCTGCTTTAATTGTCTCCTCCTCCCTCAGCACACAACACACAATCGCGTGCGTCTGAAATCGAGACCCTTTGGTGGAAAAAGAACAGAGTGCCACAGGCCACACGCGCTGCGGTGTAGGCGGCCCTTCCGTCCCCTTAGGTACTGCGGCAGCAGCTGCTGTTGCAGCTGGTGGGGGGGAGGCAGTTCCTGCTGCACCACTCGCAGAAACAGCAGAGGCTGTAGGAACAGCAGCAGCAGCAGTGCAACAACCAGCAGCAGCATCTACACTCGGCGGTAGAGATCCCTCAGCAGATCCCTCTAGTGTATCTGCCTCTGCAGCGCCTTTGCAGCAGCTGGGGGAAGCCCCCGGTGAATCTGTTGCGTCACGACCTTCTGAAACAGCGGAAGCTGCTGCTGCTGCTGCTGCTGCTTCTGGGGTTGTTGGTGGGGG
>CAJFCX010000281.1:0-24720 GCA_904066255.1 Eimeria sp. OTU-X
ATATATATATATATGTTCATCCTGTACACCTCATACAATACCTGAACCAAATCCAGGGTTTGCAGACCTTTGGTCGTCGGTGTTTCGTCACGGTGACGGTAAGAAGCAACGGAAGAACTACCAATATTGCAACAACTAGTAATTACGACAATGATGCAGTACCAATACTAGCAGTTGCTACAATGATGCTGTACAATAATAGACCGAATAAATCATAATCATCAGTATTGCCAACGTAACTAGCTATTCACTACGAGTAATTTCCCTGTTATTGCGGCAGTCTCACTCAGACAGCAGCTGGTTAATTTGTGTTACTTATCACAATGGCAGTTGTAGTTGTGATTAATAATAGTAGGAGTAGCAAGCAATAAAAATATCGACGACAAAGTAAGGGGAAGAAGCAGCAATAATGCTAATGATATGAACAGTAACCATGAGAATGACAAAGGAGTATTAGGGGCAGTAATGATGACTTCAGCAGAAAAATAATTGCACGTAATAGCACTTTTTGTAGAAAAAGAAGGAAGTCTCTGCATCATCTGACCCCTAAACCCCCGACCTTTTCAGTTGCACGACTGCTGCATGAAGTTAAGGATGAAAAGGTGATTCCCACGTCCAGCCCCCACAGAAATCCAGGCCCCAACAAGAGCGGCGAAGGACCCATATAGGGCGGCTAGCCGGCCAGCTACAGCTCACTAGCTAGCTAGCCATGCAAGTAAGCACTGTATGCCCAACCCAGGATTGTGACGAACTCTCCGTAGTACCCTCCCTTGAGGGATAAGAACGGAGCAAACGTCTGGGGCAGCATTCAGGGCTTATAGTTTGAGGATTAGGGCTTTAGGTTGGTCTGCTCGTCGACCGCTCCCGCAGCAGAAGCAGAGACGGAAAACCAGGGATGGCGTAGCGCTGCTTCAGCCGACAAACGCTCCTGCGAAAGCCCAAGACCCTAAACGCTTAAACCGGATGCACCTAAGCGGCACTCAAGCCGTAAGACAGCATCCTAAGCTGCAGACCCAAAACCCCAACAATAAACCCTACGGACTTGGGGATCGAATGCCAACAACTTCCTGAGGAGGTCACGAGCCAGCGGATTGGGTACCCCTACACCGGCAGGATCGCGACCTCTTAACAGCTCCGCGAACTGCAGTAGCAGCAGCAAAATCAGTTACATGACACACAGGTGCACAGGAGGAAAAGCCAGCAGCCAGTAATAAACAAGGGAAGCAACCATCAGCACGATCACGAAGCGAATGTCACTGCAAAAACAGCAGAAGCAGCAGCAGCAGGAGGCTGAGCTACTGGTTTACGATGGCGTCGTTGCAGTCCTGGTGGTTGTGTCTTGTTTGCTGCGTCCCCCCAACTTCGCCGAGCCCATTATTAGGATCTTCATCGTCTTCAGACACCTCCAAGAGTCCTCGCTGCAGCTGCAGTGTCTGATGCTGCTGCAGCACCAACAGCTGCTGCTGCTGCACCGCACGCTGGTGGTGCCGCACCACCACCTCGCCGCTACCCCCTGTGCCAAGCAACCGCGATAGCACCACGGACAGCTTCTGCAGGTCAAGCCCCATGTCCTAAGGCGAGCAAAACAACAACAGAGCTTAGAAGGGGCTGCTTGTGCTGCCTTTGTTGCTGCTGCGTTTTGTGTTTGTTGGCTTTCGCACAACAAGCTCAGTATCGGAGTATTTTACTCAAGGGTATAGTGTTAACAGCATACAGGTGCCAGCATACAGGTACATAACTTAAATGCATGCATTCGTTGTTTTTTAGTAGAATTTCTATTCATTCACTAAGAACAATATATACAGTATATGCCTTAAGTCATATTATCCTGAACACTATTATGCCTGAAGTAACAGTATCTTGGACGAGCCGCACGGTGTGCATGCGGCGGAGCGGAGTCTGCTGCTTGTTTCTGCTGACCTCGTGGGTGACCTCCTTCCTCTTAAGCTCCATTCCTGCTGCATTTGTCGGTTGCAGGTCTCTGTGTTGTTGCTGCTGCTGTGTCCCTCCGTCTGGGGCGAGCCAACTAAGGTAAAATCGCTCCGCAGCCGCAACAACAGCCGACCTCACAGAAGCAAAGATAGATGTAGGCGTAGCAGCAGCAACAGTTGTGGAGACTGCGGCAGCCGGCAACCTGTCAGATGGCCATGGGATTAAACACAAGTCATTCAGAGCCAGCAGCAGCAGATGCTGCTGCAGCACAGCAGCAGGCTGTCCCTGATACGTCCGATAAAGCTGTAGCACCCACCCACACCCCACCACCAACCACCATTAATGAGCTGCAGCAACACATCCCTACATAAGCCTGTTGGTGCAGCAGGAACAGCCGCCGCAGCGGGAACAGCCGCAGCAGCAGCAACAGCTGCCACAGAAGCAAGACATCAGCAGCTGCAGCAAAACGCCTTCCCCAGCAACAGCAACAGCCGCCACGCAATTCATAAGCCTCCTAAAATATAGTACGAAGCACCCATAGGGGCATTTTGATAGCCAGTGTCCCCAGAACCAGCAGCTAAAGTAGCAAAAACTACGGTAGCAGCAGCAGCGGTAGCAGCGGAAGCATCAACAGTAGAGGCGCTTGAAAACAAGATGATCAGCAATAACAGGAACAGGAACAGCAACAACATCAGCAGTAGCGGCGAAAGCAACTTCAGCAGCAGCCTGTCCGCACTTTGGCTCGCCACCTGCCATCGAGAGGTTCGAGAGGAGAAGGATTACCAAGGGCCAATTTCAGGAATATTAAACCAACTCCCCAAATGTCATAGGAAGGCGGCCTGTGTAAAGAACCCTTGCTGCTGCTGCTGTTGCTGCCGTCCTCCTCCGCGCCATCTGGGGCGCTGGTGCTCCTGTGGTCGTGGACGCTGCTGCTACTGTCGCTGCTTCCGTCGCGGTTGCTGCCAACACACGCTCCATAACAGTGCTGCCCTTGGTGCTGCTGCTTCTCTTTCTGCGGTTGATATTGCCACGCCTGCTGTTGATATTGCTGCTTTTGCTGCTGCTGTGTTGCCTCGAGCTCTGCCTGCGCTGCAGCCTCAGCCCAAACTTCAGGTGGCTGGTAGCCGTCAGATTCCTCCAAAACTGACAGAGTCTCCTCCCCCCATAGCGCCTTCAGCGCTGCAGAAGCAGCAGAAGTAACAGCAGCAGAAGGATATTTTGCAGCAGCAGGAGCATCAGTAAGAGCAGATGAGAAAGTGCTAGGCTGGCATATCCCACCGCGTGTTGTGTGCCTCAGTCCTATCTGGTGCTGTGTATGTTCGAAGGCAACTTAAGTGGTACATATACCGAAAGGCTGACGCACGCACACAGATGCAGCAAAGCTGGTCCTCTGCAGCTCACCTCGCGCTACAGGAGAATCCTCATCGTTACTTGCAGCACTACCCCAGTCGACGAGACGCACTGAAACAGGAAGAGAAGGCTGCAGCAGCACATTTTCCTGAACAGAAGCAACAGCAACAGCAAAAGCAGAGAGAGAATTTGCAGGTGCAAGCCGAGAGGGAAGCACTGGTTCAATAGCATACGGCTACGCATCGAAGTGTTTCGTGCCTTTCTCTGTCTGTACCTGGAACTGTCCCCGGTTCTACTGGTGCCTGTGCTGTTCCTGTGACCCACACCTCCAGCCTTACAAGCTTAACGTCCCGGTGCGTAACGTTCAACGCATGCGCCGCCTGTAGCGCCTGCAGCAGTTGCTGCAGCACGGAGCGAATGAACAGTAGTAGCTCACTTGGGTTCTGCTGCAGCTGCAGTAACAGTGGCAAGAATGGCGCATCCGCTCCTGCTGCTGCTGCTGCTGCAGTAGCAGCAGCAAACTGCCGCACACGGCGAGGTGGGGGATGAAGACGTGCTGAAGCCTTTAAGTACCACCACAGCGCATTCTACGTGCAGCACCAGCAGCAGAACCAGAAGCAGCGAACACAAAAAGAGCGAACACAACGAATATGGGGCGTGGGGTGGGGGCCACAGCACATACTACATTGAGGCGCTCGAAGGTTCAACACAGAAACAAATCGAAGCCACGGAAAGAGCATCAACAGCAAGTACTGAGGCTGCTACTGGTACTACGCCTGCCACTGGCTGTGTTTTAGGGCTTACTGGCGTTAGCATGCCGCTGCCTGCGGTGTCTGCGGCAAAGAAGAGAGGCGTCAAGGAGATGCCTTCGTTGGCAAAGACCAGCCAGCGATTGCAGCAACTCTGCCTCGCGCTCTCTGCTGCTCGCTTCAGGTCTTCTAAATTCATTTCTGGCAAGAACGCTGCTGCTGCTGCAGCTGCTGCTGCTACTTCAGAATCTGCCACAGCTGGTGCTCCTTCTGTTGCTGCTGCTACTGCAGACTCAGCTGCCTCTACTCCTTTTGCAGCTGCGGTTGCTTCGTCTGCTTGTACCAAATTAATAGCACTAACACCCGAAGAAGCTGAGGGGCCATCAGGAAGGACTTCAACGAAACGCGAGACGTGAGGGGCACCCCGCAGTAGCAGACCTGCAGCGGCAAAGAAAAAAGCAGCAGCACCATCAGAAGATCTGCACCAACAGCTGCAGCCAACCAGTAGCCGCTGACTGCCATCTTTCCAGAAGCAGACCTACCAAAAAATACCTCGCGGGCAAACCCCCGCCGTACCCGCGCTGACTCTTGCTGAAGCAGCAGCTGCTGCTGCTGCTCCAGTTTCTCGCCGTTCGGCTGTGCTGCTATGGTCTCGCAGCGCATGCGTTTGAGTACTGTCTCTTCAAATGGGGACTCACTATCGAGAGACACCGCACGCCACACCTGCACAACGGAGCAGCAGCAGCACAGCAGCAGCGCCTGTAAGTGTCTGCGAGAACATCAGCTGCTGTAACCTAGAGGCTACAAAACCAGCTGGAGCTGCCTCAGAGGGACCCCCACCTCCCCGTATGCGCCACCACCTAATTGCCCGAACAGGCGATAGCGAGACCAGGTGTTGTTGCTGCCGGTGGTGCTGCTGGCATCTGGGGATGGCAATGAGGGGGGGTGAAACCAAAAAGGGAAGGATCGCAGGATTCTGCATGCGCAAAACAAATTGACTTGGCCTCTTCTCTCCGATGTCTGTTTAGCGTGCTCTTCAATATCAATATGTTCTTTAATATGCTGTTGTTGTTGCTGCTGCTGCTGTTTCTTACATGAAGGGATCCACGCAAAAGCCTTCGGGCCCCGCATGCAGCTGCCTGGAAATGACGACTTCGGAGCGCACAGACACCACAGCTGCAGCAAGTGCTGCTCCTGTCCTTACAGAGGCAGCTGCTGCTGCTTCCGGTAGCAGCAGGCGTTGCTGAAGTGCCCAACCAGGGAGCCAACGCGAAGTTTCAGGGGATTGTGGGGTCTGCTGCCTGGCGGGCCACTGGTCACCGCTGCTTTCCCCAAAGCAGCTGCTGCTCCCAGCCGCAGCAGCATCAGCTACAGCTGAAGCGTCAGACTCGACAGACCCTGGATGTATCTGCAGCAGCCCAGAGGGCTCTCCTTTACTTGCGTCAGCAGACTTAAGGGCCCATAACGGCGGATGGAGAAGCTCAAGCAGCAGATATTTGCCTTCTATTAAGGATCCTCTGTCTACAACTCTTTCTTCGCCCTTTTCCTGATGGCGTTTTCGGAAGCCTCTGAACGCTTCTGCTGCTTGCAGATCTCCTACAGCCCTCCCCTCAAAGGGGGCCGTGGGTTGAAGTTCCGCCCAAACGACCCTTTCCTGAAGGGTTGTCTCACTGCCGCTGTCACTGCTGCTGTTGCCTCTGGGTGCAGCAGCAGCATTAAGATGCTCAACATGGTCATACGAGAGTCCGCAACTGCTGCAGACGGCTCCTAAGAACAGCAGGACGAAGGTCAGGCCGCTCCAGGGAAGGGGATAGGCAGCAGCAGGAGCAAGGGCCATATTCAGCAGTACCTATCCTGTTATTCCTCAGAGATAGGAGCACGAGGGAGCCTGGATTATGACGCAGCACATTGTTCCATTGCCGCACAGGCGGTGCTGCTGCTGTGTCTGCAGCATCCCCTGGACCAGGCCGACCGCACAGGAGGGGCAGAAACCTGCTACCTTGTTCAATTAAAAACGGCAGCAGCAAGAAAGTCTTGCCTCGAGCTGCACTAGGCACTAATCAGTGATGCTGGTGATAAAGTTGCGCAGGCAGTCGACATGCAGCAAGGGGGAGGGAAGGGTGGAACACGTTTCAGGCCCTGTCAAGTAAATACCCACTATCTAACACATCGTTGCAATGTTTTTGAGAGAATAATTCAAATTGAATCACCTAAGTTGCACTGCAAGGAGCAACAAAACTGACGGAGTCCGTTTCCGCCGCTCGCCCGCCGATAGGCCACTGGGGCCCGAGTTGTGTGGTGTCTGAGTTGTTTTCTCTCCTTTTATTATATCATAGAAAACGCCAAAGAAAGGTCTTGTCGTGTTTAACAACACAAACAGTGCAGCGTTATGTGCCAATCACTGTCGCGGGTATTCCTTGGAGCATCCGCTTGTCGAGCCGAGCTTTTCAGGTACATCTGTCTGGCAGACCACCATCGTGCGTGTGTAGTCACCGGAGCGGCATGAAGCCTGGTGCCTGGGTAGTGGGTGATTCCCGATCATGGCTTATTGCAGAATTGAATGAATAATGAGCTTCTTCATTGTGAAGAGCATGATGCTTCGGTCGTTGTTAACATGTCCGAGGTCTGCACCCCTTGGACAGTTACACCACCGCACAGTGGAGCAGGGGGTTCTCAGGAGTTCGAGATGTTTTCATTCCAGTCTTGTAGCGAAATTTCGAATTTTAAGTGTTTAAATCGTATTATCCCCTTTAGATGATTCAACTTCTACTTGTCTAACAGGACAGACGGTGCCACCCACCCTCTCGCTGGCGCTTCGCCAGTGCCGCCTGACACTTGAATCGACTTGAGAACTTTCCACAATCAATTAGAAGCCCCGCCTTGACTACCGCTTTCTTTCTTGGATCCCGTATCTCTTTGCACCGCGACGGGACCCCTGTGTGTGCTTCAATTTGTTCGAGGTGTAGTTGCTGCTGCAGCTGTTGCGAGTTGCTTGGCGCATCGCCTTCTCGTTTGGCTGCCGTCGCTCATTCTTCGTCTTCGTGTGTCGACTCTCGTGTTGGGTACGTAAACGTGATGGTGCGTGGGCTTTTTGCTCGTGTGTGCTTGGGTTTGGCTGTGGTTGTGACTCAGCGTTAATGGTATCTCGAGGATGCGTCCGCGTTGGCTGATTTGCCGTTGGTGTGGGAGGGTGTTCTCTGATGGATTTCTGCCTATACACAACAGGATATGTGAGGAGAAGCGGCGCAACATGCCTTGTCAGCATTGAGGAGTTGATTCGCAAAGGTTTCAGCTCGAGCAGCACCTCCGGCGTTGCCACAAGCTCGCAGCTTCGCAGCTCATCAGCAGCAGGAATTGTGGCAGCGTGGGGGCTGCAGGTGCAGCATTTGACTCCCAAGGGAGGCTGCAGTGTGCCGTCTGCAGTCGGTGGTTTTTTGCAGACAGAGTAGCGCAGCATCAGGCCATTTGCCATCGGATATCAGCGAGAAGACGGCAGCCCTTTGATTCGTTTGAACAGAGAAGGTTCGACCCCCTCATACACAGAGAAGAAGAACAAGCAAGTGCTGCACCCAAGCACGGTGTATCGACGCCCAACAAACCTCCGCACATTGCATCAAAGACGCGGGTTCCAAACGGCCGCCTAGTTGCAGGCAGCAGTGCTGCTGTTGATGGCCTCCCTGCTGGTACCACCGGTCGTCGTGCTGCGCCAGGCGTTGGTCGTCGTGCTGCTGGTAATGAGCGTCTTGCCGGCGGTGCGGGTGGCTGTTGTGCTGCTGCTGCTGTTGGTGGTCGCATCTCCGATGTCGTTCCTCGCCGCTTGCGTCCTGTTGTGGCTGCAGCAGCAGCTATTCGAAAGCCGCAAGGAGTGTTGGGTGTTTGCACTGGGGGGCGTCCGCCTCCCAGGTCCCCTGGGCCGACCCGGAAGACGAACGTTTGTAGACCAAACAATCCTTTGGCGTTTCCGAAATACCCCCAATAATTCAATCAACATTTTGCACTCGGCAGGGGATTGAGGTCTGGTAGCAAGGCTTCACCATCAGCAGCAGCAGCGTCTGCATTTGATACTGCAGACGCCAGCCTATGCAGCAACAAGTTGGTAGACGCACGGCAGCAGTGCGTAGTAGCCGAGAACGTAGATACAAGCACTTGGTTTTCGTGCCCATTTACCTTGCGCCTTTGTGTGCTTTTGCATACTGTTTGCTTTTGACACTCCTCACATGCCTCATAACTACACTTGCAAAAATCTAAACCCTAAATTCTAAACGAGAACCCGCGCTGTTTGTCTGCCTTTGATTTCTGAGCCCCGATGGCTCAATGGACCGTCACACCAAAGCCCCCAGCAAACACCAAAGGTGGCCCCAAGGGCCCCTAGTGACAACGAAGGCGCCACAAGAGGGCAGCCACATCGCCGCCGGGTCCGTCTAGACGCTTACATGCCCCATAAGGACCCCAATGGGGTACTTCAGTGCCAAGAAGCGACTAGAGGCCCCCTTAGAGTACCATAGGTCCTCTAAAGGCCTCGTTAATCACCCTGTCGGTTGCCCCTCAAAATTTAAGGAGGCCGCGTAGGAACCTTAGTGCCCATAAACGCATCTGAAGTGCCCAAATGCCACCCATGAGTCTCTAAAGCCGTTTGGGGTGCACGCAGAGGCTTGTAGGGACCAACAAGGCAGCGCTGGGACCCTATCTACGACTGCTGCTGGGTTGCTGTCAACGGACCCGCTAACCCCGATGCACACGGCAACGGCGTCGCCGTCATGTCGTGTGCAGGATCGGCAGAAACAAGGGCACTTGGGACTATGGAATATCAGAGAGACCACAACCATTCAATGCTTAAATAAAAGAGGGGCCGAAGCGAGCGCAGATGGCCTCAAGAACGCTTCCGCCGCTTCACCTGCAGCTGACTTGCTTCCCATCGCGCTCAGACCACAGCAACATTTCCACCTTATTGTTTCTCTTTCCACTATTCCAGTTTTTGTAAGCAGCTGCAGGCTGTCAACTGCTACATTGCCGTCGAAGTCCCCACATCACTCACAGGCACTGCGGCGGGCCTCAGTGCCGCCGACGCCTCCGCAAGCAGATTATCTGCAGCGGCAGCAACAGGAGCAACAACAGTAGCACCAATAGAAGTACAGTATACCTGTTTGTACAGCCGCATCATACGGCTGTACACTCCACTTCAGAGCTGCCGTTTGGCTGCGGCCCCTCGTTGTTTGGCGGCCTCACTTTTTGAACCCTTTCACTGCGACAGTCTCCGAGCTGCAGAATCACATGTTTGCTGGAAACGTTCTTAAGGCTGTCTGCGCTTGTTTCGGCCTAGGTCGTGTCCCCAGAGTTCCGCGGGTATTCCGGTGTCAAGAAACACCAACTCTGGACGAAGGAAGTTCAACTTATTCCTCCCATATTCAGGTGGAATATTTGCGTTAAAGGCCCTGAGGTAATCCCTCTGAGTGGTTGACACCTCCAGGAGATCATCTAGTGAAGTCCGCATTGGGTTTCACGCGCCAGCATTGAGCCCCATTGTCGTTCCCACACGGTGTGCCCCCGTATATTGGCACAACCACGATCCGTCTTCCGTTGTCTGGTCTTTTAATTGTGCTGCGGCTGCTGGTTATTATACATTCCACTATAGCGAAGAGGTCACTGGGTTGGAACGGAACGGCCACCAAATGTAGTGCGCAGCCGCCCTAAGCTGTGCCTACTTATCGTCTCATACCGTACGGCTGCCTAGCTGCGTCCTCTAACTACCCAATTTCCCCGAAGTTAATACTTAACGTTCCAAAACATATTCGAGACTCTAAAACAAAGGACGTTCCCAGAATAATAGAACTGTTCTGGATTAACCCATGTCATGGCTGGGTGCCAGCGCCTACCCTATCGGATGACCGGGGAAGTGATATCAACGGCAACGACACGTTCTGGAGCTTGGCCTATAACTGCTATCCACCAAAGTCGTGTTTATAGACATAATACTCCAAAATAGTAATAATTCTATTTCCTATCCAATTAGATCTCTACAGGAGCCTACCTGGTACCCAAGTAGTGACTAGGTATTGCGCTACACTGCCGTTGTGGTAGCTGGCGGGGTAATTCTACTACCCGAAAGCTCCATCTATGGTACTCGATTATTAGAACCAATTACAGCACTAATTCTATTTCTTAATTCCTAGTGTCCTAATCATTCTCTTTACGGTTAGTGAGCTACTGGAGATCACACCAAAGCCCCATTGTAGTCACACCAGAGCCACAGTACTCCAGCTGATCTGCTTCCCATCGCGCTCAGACCACAGCAACATTTCCACCTTATTGTTTCTCTTTCCACTATTCCAGTTTTTGTAAACAGCTGCAGGCTGTCAACTGCTACATTACCGTCGAAGTCCCCACATCACTCACAGGCACTGCGGCGGGCCTCAGTGCCGCCGACGCCTCCGCAAGCAGATTATCTGCAGCGGCAGCAGCAGGAGCAACAACAGTAGCACCAATAGAAGTACAGTATACCTGTTTGTACAGCCGCGTCATACGGCTGTACACCCCACTTCAGAGCTGTCGTTTGACTGCGGCCCCTCGTTGTTTGGCGGCCTCACTTTTTGAACCCTTTCATTGAGACAGTCTCCCGGTTTCGAGAGCTTCAGAATCACATGTTTGCTGCAACAAGAGCAGAAACAGAAGCAGCAGCAGGAGCATCAGCAGTAGTTGTGCAGGCGGCAAGGTCATATGCACCAGCAAGGGGGCGTTGCCTGCGGTAGCAGCACAAGCAAGACACCATATGCAGCAGCAGCAACGGAAGCATTATCGGGAGCCCTAAAGGCTTCTTACAGTTCATAACGTGGGAGGCAGTTGTGTGGCTTTGCTGCGGCAGCAGCAGCTGCTGCAGCAGGTGCTGTAGCAGCAACCCAGTCTGGAGAGCCTCCCAGTATCCACGTGACAGCCTGCACTCTGTCTGTCTTTTTCTGCTGCGGCAATTTGTTAAGAGCAGGTAGAAGCCTAAGTGCTGTTGCTGCTGGAGACAGCATCAGGGACAACAACAGCAGCACTAGCCGCAGCAGTAATATCACCAGGCCAGCAGCAGGCATTCGTGCGATTGTGAGAGCCGGGTGGCGACTAGAGTGTTTGAATAGTGAGGCACTCAGTAGAGGCGAGCAACTACAAGCGGCAGCCGAAGTGGAGTTAGCTGGTAACGGCAAGACCGAGCAGCACCAGCAGGAGCAGCAGCAGAGACTAGCTTTAATAGCAACAAACCCCACACAGCAGCAACGATGTCTGTAAAACTTCGAGAATTTATTCGTCAAGTTCGGGCTGCCCGGACGGCCGCGGAGGAGAGGGCAGTCGTGGCGAGAGAATGTGCCCGAATTCGAACCAACTTCAAAGTAAGATGTGCATTGCTTTTAGCGGTGTTACTCCTTAACTTTTATCACGTAGTTTTGCCGTTATTGCTTCATTTTCTCCTTGCATTCTTCTTGCTAAATACGTTCTCTTTGCTTTTATGTTTCGTTATCGTTGTTCATCCCCTTGATACTCTCTGTTTTGTGTCTCCTGTTTTTCCATCTCTCCGAGTTGTACCGTGTTCTTCGTCGTTGACTTCCCTTTGCTTTTCCATTTTCTTCCTGATTATTCTCGTCTTTCACATGTTTCTTCATTGTTATACTTACGGTTTTCTTCTGCATTTGCTACTGTCTTTTTGTCTTCCTATGTTGTTCACCGGTGCGATGCACGAGCTGCCTGTGCACACACGTTTAGACACGGGGGGGCAATGAGGAGGTATTGCATGCAAGAGCAGCAGACAGCGGATGCCTAGACAAGCGTGGGGAGAGATGAGCGAGGCAAAGATAAAATATAGACAGGGAGCAAGATAGTCAAAGACAAGCACAAGCAGAGAAGGGAGACAGAGCAGGAACAAGGGAAAAGAGGGGGACGGGCATTCCCCCTCTTTTTAGCGCCGCGCTTACTTCTGCTGCTACTGCTGCTGCTGTTGCTGCTGCAGGAGGGGGACAATCGCCATAGACACCGAGATGTGGCGAAGGTTTTGTTTATTTCAATGCTGGGATATCCGACGCACTTTGCTCAAGTTGAATGCATCAAACTCCTGGCCAGCAATAGGCGAGCCCTAAATGCGGAACCCTAAACCCTAAGCTTCTTCTTTTTGCCTGTTTATACCTTGCATCTCAAGCGTGTGTGTCTCTGCATTGGGGTCGCCTGTATCGTTTGCCGTTGCCATATTGGTTGTGTTTAGATGCTGTTTGGCTGGACAGCGACAGAGGGAAGGGATGCAATGTGTTCTAATTTTTTCTCTTCTGTCTGTCTCGTTTCGTGTCCAACTGCGCTGCACTGCGCATCAGTCAGCCCCGTGTGTCTGGCTCTCTTTTTGTGGGTCTGCTGTTTGAGTGCACCTCCTCATTCTCCTCCGTTCGCATTGCAAGTTGCTTGCTCACAGGGGGCGTGACGTGTATGGACAGTACACAGCGATGTAACGGTGTATGCGCATCATTGTGGAGATACATTCACAGCGATGCGGTGCTGGAATGTGCTGATGTTGAGGCGTATACGCAGAGTTGTGTAGGCATATGGGCAACGGTGTTTTGGTGTATGGGCAGCACTGCTGAGGCGTACAAAAGTGCCTTGCGTGCGCCCTGTAGGTTGTGCTTTGTGTATGTGGATAATTGTATTTTTGTGCTTTTGTGTATATGCCTGTATCCATTTGCGTGCATCTGATTGTGTTTGTCTATGTCTCCATTTGTATTTTTTGTATTTGTGTGTAGTTGTACACGCTTGTGGGTGTGCAGGTACGCCGAGAAGCGGATCGGGTACTTGGGGCTGACCTTACTGTTGGACGACAGCTCTGAGGTGGCGATGCTGTCGACGAATTCTTTGAAGCAGGATTTGCAGCACACAAATCAGTACATTAACAGTTTGGCTTTGTCGGCATTGGCAAATGGCTGCCCCCGCGAGGTGTCTCGTGCTCTGCTGCCGGAGGTGGATGCGCTGCTCAGCTGCAGTAACCCTTTCATTCGCAAGAAAGCGGCCCTCGCTGCAGCAAAGGCTCTCCGTCGCTTGGGTGCAGAGGCAGCATCACTGCTCCATGCACTGCCTGCCCTTTGCAACGACAGAAGCCACGGCGTCCTGCTAGGCGCATGCGGCCTCCTCTTCGCCATGTTCGACACCCAGCAGCAGGACGCAGCAGCAGCGCCGGTCAGCCAGCAGCTGTTGCAGCCTCTTGCCAAGGCCCTCAGAGCTTGCAGCAGCGCCACGCACCCGCAAACTGCTGAGTACGACATCGCAGGGATCGTCGATCCCCTCCTCCAAGCTAGGCTCCTCAGGGCCGTCGCCCTGCTAGCACAAGTATAACGCAAACACGCAATGAACGAAGCAGTCGATGGAAATACATATGCAGATGCTGGTGCTGCAAGTTCTGGTGCTGCTGCTGTTGATGCTGTGGCCTTCGCTGTCGCGGGACGGTGTCGGTGACTCGCTTCTTTTAGGCTGTCTAAATGTTCTTGCTACTGCTGATGGTGGGATAGCGCTGATGATGCTGTCTCCACGGGAGCTGCCGTTGATGAATGTGTGACCTTAGTAGCACCAACTCTGTCACCAGAAGCAGGAGGAAGCTGTATGCATTGTGACTGCATGATTTGGGCTGGTTGCGGCTGCTGTTAATGCTGCTATTGCTACTACTGCAGGGGGACTCAGCTGCAAGTGCTGGGTTGACAGAGCTGTTGGCGCATGTCGCCACCAACACCGATGGGACGAAGAACGCCGGGAATTGCGTCCTCTACGAATGCGTGCGCACCATCGTTGCTCTAGAAGCTGATCAAGGTAAAACCATCAGCAGCAGATCCAGCTGCAACAAATCGAGCTACAGCAAATGCATCTGCAACAAATGCACTAGGTTGTTTTGCGTTGTATGTACAACGAATCGGCAGTTTCGCTCTTGCCGGCTTTGAGCCTCGTCATCCCATGCAGTTTTGCTGACTGTCTCGTCGTTTACTATCTAATTGTATTATTGTCTTTCATTTTGTTCCCTATTTATTTGCTTCGTTGTTTTCCGTCGTGATTACAGTTTTGCTGCAGTGTTTATTTGGTTTCTTGGTTTTCGTTTACTTTCGATGTTCTGTTTGTCTTAGGGTTGCGTGTTTTGGCGATAAACATTTTGGGTCGCTTTTTGTCGTCTCGGGAGCCGAATTTGAAATATGTGGCGTTGGACACGCTGCAGCAGCTGCTGCAGAAGGATGCAGCAGCTGTCATGAAACACCGAGAAACTCTCCTGGAATGCCTCAAGGTCATAGATAGCCCCACAAATACAGCAGCAGCTAATGCTACAAAACCAGCTCGATCTGCAGCTGCATCCGGGAGAGATGCAATCACAACAAGTGCAGAACTTTCAGCTAATGCACCAACATCAGCAACCGCACCATCAGTATCGGCAGTACCACCAGCAACCTAGCTGCAGTACTAGCAGCGACATCAGCACTTCCAACAGTAGCATTAGCAGCGTCAACGACACCAGCAGCAACAGGAGCAGCATCGGCAAAATCAGCAGGGGCAGCATCAACACCAGGAGCAGCAGGGTGTATTTACAAAGCGTATGCTTGTTTGCTCGTTTGTTTGCGTTGTTAGGACGGCGACAGTTCAATTCGACGTCGGGCTCTAGAGGTGCTGATTGCTCTCCTATCTGTGGAAAACATCTGCACGCTAGGTCGTGAACTCCTTTCGTTTTTGTTGATTTCCGAAAAAGACTTAAAGCCTTTTGCTGCTTCGAGACTTGCTGCTGCAACTGAAGCGCATGCACCTACGCGCCGTTGGCAGTTCGACGGAACACTCAAGTTGCTGTGTCTGGCAGGTACGTCTGCTCAAACAGTAAGTTCATTTCGACAATTGCTGCATGTTTAATTAATGGAGACGATAATTAATAGAGACGAGTGCGTGCAGACAGTCAGTACACAACTGCACAACACACATACTCGAAGGGACAGAAAATGCAACATATTAATGAAGAGAGACAAACAAATCAGAGGACGAGTGCGGATAGGGATAAATGTACAGAGCGATACGAACGAGACAGAAGCGTGTGGCAGCAGAGACAAGCACACACAAATAGACAGAGGCAGACTCAGGCGGACAGACAGAAACAAAGGGAGAAATCGACAGAAAGCGATAGACAGAGATATCGACAGGCAAATATCCAGACACAGAGACTAGGAAAGAGGGAGAATCGATGGGGAGGCAGAGAGCGGCTGAGAGAGCGACGGATACGGAGAGACAGATACAGATAGGCAAAGAAAAACAGGCAGAGACAGAAAATGAGATGGAGACGGAGACAGAGGGAGACAGAGACCAAGAGGAAGATAGGGACAGAGACTGCCAACCAGAAATCGTTATAGTGTGTGGTCGAGTTGTTTTGTTTTCCCCTCTTATTTTGGATGCTTTAATGGCTCGCTTGTTGAGTTGATATGACGTCGTTATGCTGAAATGTGCTTTGTTCTTACAGGGAATTACCTCTCGGACTCAACGGGAAATCAACTGCTGCTGCTAGTCTTCAAAACTCCAGAGCTGCAGTCTTATGCTGTGCACAAGCTCTTTTTTTGTCTCCGCGAAGGCAGCGCCAGCAATCCCGTCCTAGCCAAGGTAACAAACCCCAAACTGTAAACCCTTGCACACGCCAGAAGTCATCAGTTACTCGCGACCCTCTGTCTTGCAATCCATGCATGCAGACTCTAGTTTCTGGGGCTTGGCGTTGAGGGTTGGGGATTCAGGGCTTAGGGTTTGGGGCTTGGTGGTTGAGTACAGACAGCGCTGTACTGCGTGGGGGAGTTCGGGGAGATGCTGACTGCAACGGACAAATCGCATTTGTTGTCTAAGCAGCAGCAGCAACAGCCTCAGCAGCAGGATCCCGCAGCTGCTGCTCTTGCGCTAACAGCTGCTGATGTTGTCGACACACTGGAGCAAATATGCCATGCACTGCGGGGAGGCAAGCAAAGTGGGACGAATAATGCAGCAGTAGGAGCTGCTGGTGCAGCTGCGGCTGCTGCTGCTGCGAACGGCTCCTCGGGTGTAGCTGAGTCGCTCATGACCTGCATGGCGAAATTGGCTGTCAAACTGCCGGAACAGGTGAAGACCATCAGTATGAGTAGCAGTAGCATCTGCTGCTACCGTTGTTGTTTTGATGCTGTTTGGGGTGGTGCTTTTGCTCTTGTTTTGTCCGTTTCCCACTGGAGTTGCGTCTCGTTTTCTTTCTCTATTTGCCTGTCGAGGTGGGTTCGGAGATCTGCTGGTGTGTGCGCTTGGTGCTGCTGTTGCAGAGGGGCCGGCTGGTGCAGCTACTGCAGTCCTTCAACACCAGCAGTAATTTGGAAGTGCAACAGCGGAGTACAGAATTTGTGGCGCTGCTCCAGTCGCCAGACTGGTCGTCTGAGGACTTAGCGGCCCTTTTTAGTCGCATGCCACTCCAGCAGCAGCAGCAGCAACAGCTGGCGCAACAACAGGAGAGGCCCGTTGGAGAGGTGTACTTCGATTTAGCAGACCTGCCTCCTGAGCCCGAAGCAGCAGCAGCAACAGCAGAAGCAGAGACAGCTTTGCCAGGTGTCTCGACAGCTCCCCAGCAGCGAACTGCCAATGGCACCACAGGTGGTCCGTCTACCCTGTGGTCCGTTACCCTTTTGGCTGCTGTCCGGCATCATGTTTCACTCCTCACTGTGGCAGTTGTTTTCTCTGGTGTATTTGTCTGTTTGGCGGTTCCGTTTGTGCTCCTTTGATTCCGTTTGTTTGCTGTCTTTTATATGTTGCTTGCTGTTTGTCCGTTTGCTGTTTGTTGGCTGTTCGCACCAGCGTTCCTATTCGCTTCTGTTTGGGCTGTATTGTTGTCTTCGTTTTTATTTTACCCATTGTCTCGCCCACTTTCTGTTTTCGGTTTGTCCGGTGCCTGTTTATTTGTATATTCATCTGTCTTTCATGCTCATTATTGTTTGTCGACTGATTGTCTCGGCTTCGCCGGGCTCCTTTTTTTTTCCTCTATAGGTCGTCTGTCTCTGCATGTTTGCTGCTCTTCAGCTATTTATTTGTATACATCTACGTATATTTGTTTCTCTTTGTCTGTTCCACCGTCTATATTTAATTATGTGTAATTGCCTATTACGCTGTGTTTACTTCTTTGGACCCGCTTGTTTATCCGTCGTTCTATTCGCCCGTATTTATTCTTCTTATGTTTTCTTGTTTCAGCTTACTTATGATTGTTTTTTGGATCATGTCAGTTTACTTGCCATTGCTTGTTTAACTCTCCTGATACGTTTGTCATGGTGTAGTTGGCTTAAATTTATTTGTTCTTATTTGCTTCCTGATTTACGTTCCACAGTTTGTCGAATCGTTTCGATTAATGCTTTTAAATTGGGCTGTTTTTGTTTGCCATTCTTAAGTTATTTCACTTTTTGCTTGTTTGTCTGAATCTATTTGCCTCCGTTTGCCTTTCGTTTGCTCCTTCCGCAGCTCAGCTGCTGGAACTCGACGATCTTCTGGGACTCTCCGCGTCTCCACCCGCTTCCAAGAGCTCCCCCCAACCGGTTGCTGCGAACAACAGCAGCAACATTGCCGGCGGCTTGGATTTGCTGGCGGATTTGCTGGCTGGCGCTTCTGTATCCTCTAATGAGGTCAACCATAAGGCAGCAGAGCAGCAAAGCGCAGCAGCAACACCAGCAGCGGCAACAGCAGGGGCCCCCACACCAGCGGCGGACCCATTTTCTGGACTTATTGACCTCGCAAGCCCATTGCCAACAACAGCAGCAACAGCAGCAGCAGCACCAGAAACTCTTTCCCCTCCTGCAAGCATGAGCTCAGGGGAGCCCCTTCCGTCTTTGTTGGAGTCATCCCTGCGCCCACTAAGCCCTTCATCAGCAACAGGAGCAGCAGCAACACCAGGATCTGCCGTAACAGTAGGGGGAGAGGGCTCGTCTGCCCCACTTGCACTTACCGCAGCGATAAGCCCCCCCTCCCCAGCAGCAGCAGCAGCCACAGCAAGAGCAGCATCCCCTGGAACAGCAGCAGCAAGTGTGGGGTCAGACGGTGTCGCTGCAGCGCAGGTGCTAGACGAAGAAGGACTGAATATCCTCTTGAAATGCCGCCGCGCGGGATTGGGGGTCTGCGAGGTGACGGCAGAGTTTGCTGCATCAGCCAGCAGCACAGTGCTCCAGCAATTCCGCTTCGAAGCTGCCGTCCCCAAATACCTGCAACTGCAGCTCGAGCCCCCCTCTGCAACAGATGTGCTCCCGGGGGCCCCTCCGGTGCTGCAGCGCCTCCGTGTCAGCTCTTCCCCAGGAGCAGCAGCTGCTGCCGTTGCTGCAGGGAGTCTGACAAGACCTCAGGATAAGCCTCTGCTAATCAAGTGTAGGGTCACATATTTGAGGGAGGGGCAGACCGTTCAAAAGAGTACAAAGGTCGCTTCGTTTCCTTCCTCTTTCTTGGACTCATAAGGGGGCCTGGAGAACATCAAAGGATACCAACTAACACCATTTGGCGTATGCTTCGCCTACAAAGTGTCCATGGGCTTCTGCAGGGGCATCTAGAGTCAACCAGGGGCTTTTAGTCTCCTCTAGGGGTCCTGAGGCATCTGCATGTGCCTTTACGGCTCTACATGGTCTGCCAAAGTTCTCCAAGGTCCAGGGGCCATACAGGCAAGGGAGCTTAGGGTGCAGCTTGTCGCTGAAGTGTCTGCATGAAGTTGGGGTCTGCAGTTCTCCTTGAGATGTTGGCTACTAAAAGCCAAATAAAGTTGACTATAGTGTTAGTGCCTCCTTATAAAAGGCGAACATGCTCCTTTTTAGCTTTGCAACTCGGGATGTAGCAAGAACTGCTGCAGATCGTGGCAAGTTGCTTCCAGCCCGAACCTCCCGGCGGCCCTTCGGCCGGTGTGATCAGACACCGGTAGATTCGAGGAGAAGTCAACTTCTTTCTAAGTGTTCTTATAATTCTGCATATTTTGTGTATTGTTTTGTGCTGTTTTGAGGGGGGGAATCAGGCCAAGGCATTGTAAATGGCGCGTAGAAAGCACGAGGTGCATTCTTATGTTTTGAGTTTCGTTCAACAAAAAATGTTCATCAAAGGCGCCTGCAGCCACAACCAAGATATTGACTTGGGCATACTCTCTGGTTTACCTATTCCGTGCACAAAACCCACTTTTAGTCCCAAGTTTTCTTATGCCAACTTCTGTTAGCAGTTCCTGTGACTAACAGAAAAAGACATCAATCTCTCCTCCGCCGACCCCCATTTTTGAATATTTGTCCCCCGTATTATACGCTATTCCTTCAACCTGTTGCTTATTTTGCGCAACTGTAAACGACACTTTCAATTTTTTCATTTCTGTAGCTGCTAGGAAACTGGCTAGCGAGGCCATTGACTTCACTTTTCCGTCGTCCTTCGCGTGGGGACTGTTGTTTAGGTTGGGAAGGCAACACTAAAACGCTGCTCTTAATAGCGGCTAAGAGCACAGAGCACACTAGATGAGCAGAGAAATAAGCACCGCGTGGTCTGGCTGCAGCATGGCCGCTGTAACCGTACCAGTAAGCCCGAAAACAGTGCACTTCAAAGCAAACTCCACAGCCACTTCACCCTATGCAAGAGGAATATCGGGGCAAGTGCCCTGTAATAAGAGGACCGAGGAGGCTCCCATGCACTGCAGAGGTACGCAAGGCAGCGGGGGGAAATGCTTGCACTCTGCACATGGTAGGTGTACGCAGTTCGTGGCTTTGAGCGATTCGAACCAACTAACACCCAAGGAACAGGATCAGACGACGGAGCACGAGGACGGATGGCATATATGTGCTTAAGCATTGTTCCCCTTTTGAATTCCGAGACCAAAATTAGACACCCCCCGCGCTCGTTGGTAAATCCAGGTGTAGAAAAGAATTTTGTGCCCCGGAACGCAGCAGCATCCGCTTAAGCATGAATTGCCGCGAGGCATCCTGACACAAATTGAGCCCTGAGATGCTTCTGACAAGCGAGCGCAAACGTTGTCCAATCTGTGCTCCTTCTAGAAGGTGGTGCTCCTTCTAGAAGGTCTATTATAGTTCTAGAGCTGAGACTTACCACTTCCTAATTGATGTAGCGGTCAACTGCTGATGCAGCTTGCTGGTAAGTGGGAGCGATGTAGTTGTCTGCACTGTCACTGCATGAATACGAAGGCAGCCTGGCGGTACTAGCATACTGCCGGGTTGGGGTGGTCTACACAATGAGGAGGTTTATTGTACTTATCATAAGAACTACTGGGAACTGTAATTGAGCCAAAACACTTAAGGCAAAACACCCGTAGAAACAGTTGAACTTCCTCGCCAGTCTCCCGGCGTTCTAGCCGCAGCGGCCCAATTGCTCGGAGCTAAGCAAGAGGCATCAGTGTCGAGAGTTACGACGCACCTTGGTGCAGCCCACGCAAGAAGACAGCCCCTCATACACGCACAACCGCACAGTGTTTGCACCACTCGCTATCAATATAAGGATTTTTTGACGACTTCTGCTTGCTGACCGTCTTCCTCCCTGTGGGCAGGCTGCCTACCACGGTTGAGTACCTTCATGTTGCTAACTGCGGACAGACAATACGATAGCTGCCGTGGAAGAAGAATTCTTCCTAACACTAATGTTTTGTTTTAGCCCATAGGATTTCGTCTATGGTTAGCATGCAAATTGCAGCAGCAACCCAGAGAGTCCTGCATGTTTAGTAGTAGTGACAAACGGAACAAATCCAACATTTTAGCCCGCAGGATTCACCCAGTGCTGCATACACGGGCAGGCGAAACAGTTATATGCGCAGCTCATACACTGCACAAAATTCACCCCTTCAATAAACGGCAAAAAACATGAACGGAAACACTTTCTGCATGAAGGTGAACCTTGAGAAGGCAGCAGTTGGCTGTCTTACGGCCCCAAGCGGCTTCTTGGGGCTGCCGATTAGAGAAATCAAGAGGGGAGTGCGTGGTGGAAGTATCACTTAGAACTCAAACTGAACAAAAATTGAATTTTGTTGCGGTTTTCTGTTACTCTCCAAATCTGTGGTTGTGGTGTCTCCTTTGTTGCCCTTTCGGCGCCTGTAACCGGAATGCTTTTTCCATTCTGTGGCCAAAGGCCACTGTGGTTCAGCAGACCAAATTAGCGTTTTGGTTTACTCATTCCTTAGAAGCATTTAAACATTTGGTCTCGTGTCAACTTCGGAAGGCCTCAATTTGCCGTTGTTCCGTTGGGCTGCTTCGTTGTCCTCGCCCCCCATAAGCTTCGGAAGCTATTTACATGCACCAGCCAAAATGTCGTATATGCTGCAGCATCTTCATTCTGGGTGGCAAGTGGTACGTCGTGTACCAATTTTCCTTCCTCTTTATTGGCCCCATTTTTCTGGCTGGCTACTGTTGCCTCTGCTTTTACGCTGTCACAGTAATGCGAGGGCATACCCGGCTGCTCCCTATAGTATACTTCACCATCTGCTCGTCTATGTGTCGTCTGTTGGCTTAAGGCTGTAGAGTTTAGAGTTTAGTGACTCATTTATATGTGCATCGGAGCGATTTAAAGGAGTCTCTCCGACTTGCCTCTGAGTTGCGCTGCGTGCAGGATCAGGCCATCCTGACAGAAGAGGAACGCCTTGTGGTAAGTCAATTTCCAAATGACTAATGCGAGTTCTACTGAACGCATATGCCGGCTGCCCATTCGCTGCTTTATTCCTGTACCGGGCCCCTTTACCTCCCCAACACCTGTATTGTTGTGAACACGGCAAAAAAAAGGCGATTTGTTCTGCATAGTGTTGTGCCCATTGCTACGAAAGTCCCCATATTGTTATTATTCCATCGTAACACATGTTTTACTTTGCGTGGCGTTGTATCTCGTGTTCTAATTTGCGCTGCCCGTGTATGAAGTGTATCCGCTTCGGCCACGACTTCGACCCCGAGTGCATGAAAATGGACGAACTTCTCTTTAAAGTGGCGGAGGATGTCAAAAACTTTTGCGTTATTTACGTGGTGAGAGACCCACAGACACACCAGAAGGGGCTTTCACGGAACCCTGACTTTAGGATGTTTTTAATATCGTCATCCCCCCAGTCCACTTGCATTGATTCCTACTTTTATAATGCTTTCTACATGTATTGTACTTATTTTACCACTGGTTTTGGCGTGTTTCTTCAAGTGTCGGATCCTTGGATTGCATCTTTCTGCTTTCCTTTTGACCTTGCGGTTTCGTCACGATTTTTGTTTGTTTGTCGCTGTTGTATTCTACGAGTTGTCTGTTTCAGATGTCTTGACGTGTTGCTGCTGAAATGCGTGGCAGGTGGACACAACGGAAGTGCCGGATTTCACGACGATGTACGAGTTGTATGACCCTGTAACAGTGATGTTCTTCTACCGGTGAGCTTTTTGCAGCGTTCGCTTTCTAGTCGAGGAGACCAAGTTTAAAAGCTCTTGTTCTGATTGCCCCATCTCTCTCGTAACCAAGAGGGAAGTGCATTAAACACCGGGGAGGACAAAGGAAAAGCAAGCAGCGGTTCGGTGTGTCTGTATGCAGGAACAAACACATGATGATTGACCTTGGTACGGGGAACAACAACAAAATCAACTGGGCAATGAACAATAAACAAGAACTCATTGACATTATTGAATGCATCTATAGAGGAGCAAGAAAAGGTATCTGCAACAGCAATTATGAGGCGCATACCACCTTACCAGACACAAGGAGTTTCTTCGTTTTTGAACTGCCTTACTGCGGTGTCTATATGTTTCTTTTCAGGCCGAGGTCTGGTAATTTCCCCCAAGGACTACTCAACTAAATACCGCTACTGAACCTTGCGTGGTGTGTTCCACATCGTTGGGTTGCTTTCTTCAGAGCATCAACTGTATTTAATTGCCTAACTTAACTGTTTACTGCAACGCAACGTCTCTGCCCTCTCAACGGCAGGCGTTTCCTGTGATGCGGCGCTTTGCTTGCATTGGCGTTTCCCTCCCCGAATGTGGCACGTGCGTTGTTACAATCCTCAGAGGGCCAGGCTCAGTACCTTACAGTACCTTGTCTTCGGCTGTCTTGCCAGGCGCTGCACTGGCAGAAGGTTGGGAGTTCATTGTCGCTTCTCCTTCTTTTTAGTGGAGTTGTTGGGGGACGGCTGGAGCGCAAGAGTGGCATTTGCTCTTGCGTTCTGTTCTTTTTGTTTGTTCCTGGGTTCCGGGTGTGTTTCCTTTACTAGTTTACGAGTGCTTGCTTGAACCTTCTGCACGAACTCGTCTACACGGAACTTGCGCCTGCAGCCTGATAAGTTCATATAGCGGATTTTTCCAAAGACGGGCCGCTCTGCCCAACCTTGATCGTGTACTCCTGCCACACTCCACATGCACCCGACGACGCCGTTGGGGTCTGTTCCATCCAGCGAGAACTTATCATTTAAATGCAGAGCCGCCGATAATGCCTCCTGGGCTGACGGGCTCCACTCCAGTATCTTCTTAGCCCAATACATGCGCAGAAAGCCGTGCATCTTCCCAACGTGAACGAGCTGCAGCTGCGCGGCGTTCCAGAGCACGTCATGGGTCTTAGCTGCTTCAAACTGTGCCAGAGAGTACACGTACTCCCTCTTGTCGCCTCGGTGCGCCTCCAGAGTCTCTTGCGCCCACCGGGGGGCCCCTTCAATCTTGTCGTAAGCGCCGTTGTAAAAGGTGAAATTCTCTGCTAATTCCCGCCGCACCACAAGCTCTTCAATGAAGGATTCTCTCCCTGCTGCTGCCGCCGCCCCAATCTTCGTTGCAGGCCCCAGTGCACGAACAGCTAACAAGCAACGCTGCGCTGCGATCTGCCCGAAGTGCAGCCAGGGGGAGAGCCCACTTTGTGTGTTCAGCAGTGGATTGTTCCGTGAGGGGTAGGCAGCCAGGCGCTGCTTCGAGCAGAATGCCTTGAGGGCGGCAAAGCCTCCAGCAGCCCCCGGCACCCATTGCGGAGGCAGCTGCACTGCTTCGTCCACTTGTGGCTGCTGCTGGAGGATGCTGGCGATGCCCCCCTGCAACGCTCTACTTGTATGGGGGTGCCGCTGTAGCTCCGGGAAATCGCAACCAAATTCCTCTAAGAGGGACATCACACGAGGGCGAAATGTCCGCGCCGCGTACTGAAAACACAGTGTACATTAAATATACGCATGCATTATTTTTTAGATAATAGAGCATTATATAAGTACACTATCAGCCTATGCACATTAGAAAATATATATTCTATACTGTATATATACGTATCTGTAAACTGTGCGCAATAATATAGAACGATGGTTGTGTACATAGACGTATGCCAATCCGTGCGCAAGCTCGAGTGGTGTGCAGGCACAACGCCGACGAGTACACGGGAGAAGATGTGTGTGGGGAGAGGGCGCCCATATACCACATCAGTAACTGCGTGTACTGATGCTTGTCTATACACGGCCAGTGCAGCAGAAGTTATTTAAAACAGCACAATGAATCTTAGGAGACGATGATTGCGGCAGCAACAGCGCCAGCCCCAGGCTGCTGCATTCACTTCAAGCCGTTTAATGTGTCAATGCAGTGTTGCTACGCCTGACAAGATAGGCCACTTTGTGTGCTGGCGTAAGAGGCGCCTTTACCCATATTTGTGCGTCCACGTATCTGTATGAATATCATATATATATATATATATATATATATATATATATATATATATATATATATGGGCTTGTGGGCTTGTACACAAA